>JAILXH010262951.1:58566-72251 GCA_023558415.1 Piaractus mesopotamicus
AAAAAAAAAAAAAAAAAAAAAAGAGGGGATGCGACACAAAGGTAGACATGGCCATGTAAAATGTCTAACTTTTAAAATCAGATGTGCTCTACGTTCTATTGCGAATAAAATATGGGTCTATGAGGTTTGCAAATCATTGCATTCTGTTTTATTTACATTTATTTACATTTTACAAAGCATCCCAACTTTTTTGGAATTGGGGTTGTATAATTTGTTTTCTCACCACATAGTATCGGGTGCTCACCTGATGGTATCTGGTAAGCACCAGATTTTTACCTAAAAAAAGTCACTGAAAAAAAAAAAAAAAAAACATGTTCTTTCAGGGGCCTTGTAGATGGAGGGTCTGCCTGCTGTAACATTGTCTCCTGTTCTAGCTCCTGCTCAACTGGCCTTCATCACTGCAGCATGTCACATGCCCATCAGAGTCAAACAAGGCTCAGAATTCCTTTAATTAATTTTATCATTGTTGTTGGTGAATGAGAGTTTGCGTGTTACTGACCAATAAAAAGTGATCATATGCTAGAACATAGAACGCCAATACTAACAATTATCACAGCCACAGGAAGTTATGCCTGGTAGAACAAGAATTTTGATTAGTCGACTTATAGCCGCTGGTCGTTTGTGGTTGAGGTAAAATTTCCACAGAGGCAAGCTGAGAGAGACAAAGCAAAAATGCGAGGCTAGATTGTAGCCTACACGACAGTAGATTCGTACGGCAGAAGCCTCTATGGATATCTTCAAATCTGTGACCTGTGCTGACTATAGTTTAGGTTCTAAATTGTCCATTAAAAGCATAGCTCATGGCCATAGCTAATGGATAGATTTCAGAGTTGGAGCCTCATAAAGTACTAAATGACAGTTCCAAATGGTTGTTCATGGAGATAATCATAGCACATAAAAAGTCCATTCTACACTGAGTTTATTAGGTACCTTTGCAATTTTTGTTTGCCTGGTGATTTACCTGCTTATTGTATCTCCTTCATCTCACCCACAAATTTTTTTCTCATGAGTACATTAACCTTTTTTTTGGCCAGTATTTACGCTACATTTTTATACAATATTATATATATATATTAAATTGCCACTTATATATCTACAGTACTATATCTAACTCTAGAACAACAAAACCTCAATCCTGTTTGGGTAAGGCGTATGTAGTTGGACCGCAGCATGCAACTAATATTACACTACTTTGTAGCCCCTGTTATGTTAGATGGAGCAGGGTACCTGTATTGATGCTGAACCAGTGAGCCGAATGTTCTCATTAGCCCGTTTAACCATGCCTTTGAACAGAGGATCACTGTACTCGAACCTGCTGCCATACACAATGGTTGAGATAATATTTGAGACAGCATAAGTCACAGGCTGTGTTGTATCAAACGGTTTTCCTGCAAGGGAGTAGGCAGCAATTAATTTTTTCAATCAGATAAACAGTACTTAAAGTTTTCATCTTCGACAGAGAGGAGAAATCCTTTTTCAGATCTGAAAACATCTCCTTTTTTCTGGCACTGAGAAATAAAAAACTTGTACCTAATGGCTGTTTTGACTGGAAATTAAATAAATAAAATGTGGTCTCTGAATTTTGCCTAGTACTGTGTTTTGTTACTGACTTGTTTGTTTTGATGCTTTAATTTAATTAGATGCTCAGCAGATGTTCCTTACATTGAATTATGTTTGTATGTGTAGAATGAAATCCTAGATTTGTATATAAGAAATTTAATAATTCTGGAAAAAACATACTGTACATTTGGACTTGATCTTACCTTTAGACTCTTTGAACATTTCTATCAAGTAATGTGTCTCTTCTATGATTTTCTCTTCACTCCCCCTTTTGCCCATCCCAAAGTCTCGAAGGGTGTTGAGGGCAAAACGTCTCATCTCTTTCCAGTTCTCCCCATTGGAAAACAGAATTCCTGTAGTTGATCATAAATAGAAACCTGATTTGTTTTTAGTTAACATGCAGTAGTTCTGCCCTTCAATGGACTGGCGACCTGTTCAGGGTGGTCACATTTGCCTGATGTTTTGCTAAATGCTGTAAATGTAGGTTTTTTGTGGTCTGTCTTGTGATTTTGCACTTTGCTTTGTCATAAATAATGATAAATAAATTTCTTTTACTTACAGGGGAATTCTGATTTTTTTTAAAAAAAATCTGAATAATAAAATGGTAAAATGTGTTTTCTTGTTAATTGTTCACAACAGGCATTAAAAGCTACATTACAGAAAGCTAGAAGCGGTTAGGAATGTTCTGATGCCTGTAAAATTGTTCCTGCCCACCTTGCATATATTTGTTTTAAAATACCTGCAAGGTGGGCAGGCAAATGCAGGGCTTTGTAAGCCAAATTAGTTCTAAAAGAAAACTGGATTTAGTGCTGTTTTACTGTGATCATCACGACCTGATTTGTTTTTAGTTAACATGCAGTAGTTCTGCCCCACGATGGGCTGGCGACCCGTCCAGGGTGGTCACATTTGTGGCATGGCTTTCATTTGAAAACTGAAAAAAAAAAAATCACAATGACTGCACTATAATCCAACTGTTTCTGATGAATAGCCCAGATTTACATTCATTCAAAACATGCATAGCAGATCTCTGTGAAAGACTGAAGCAAACTGCTAATATGTATAGTGCCTGGTGTTTTGCTAAATGCTGTAAATGTAAGTTTTTTGTGGTCTGTGTTGTGCTTTTGCACTTTGCTTTGTCATAAATAATGATACATAAATTTATTTTACTTACAGGGGAATTCTGATTTTTTTAAAAATAAATCTGAATAATCACGTTGTAATGGTTTGATAAAATGGTAAAATGTGCTATTGTAAAGATATTAATTGTTCACAACAGGCTTTAAATGCCTCTAAAAGCTACATCACAGAAAGCTAGAAGCGGTTAGAAATGTTCTGATGCCTGTAAAATTGTTCCTGCCCACCTTGCATATATTTGTTTTAAAATAACTGCAAAGTGGGCAGGCAAATGCAGGGCTTTGTAAGCCAAATTAGTCCCAAAAGAAAACTGGATTTAGTGCTGTTTTACTGTGATCATCACGACATACAGAAACTCAGAAGACACATGTAGATTCACTACTTATTTTCTATAAAAAAAGGCTGTTTGCGCTGTATTCATTATGCCACCAGCTCCAGTTATCACCACTGCAACAATAAGTTTATCTACAATGGCTCATTTCACATCAAACCACTTAGTTGTTTCAAAAAGATTGCATTATGCAGAATATTTGAAAAATCTGTGGTATTTCCCTTTCAATGAAGTACTACCACATACATGCTTACAGTACCATTGGTTTGATGCCATAGCAATTTTCAGCATATTAACTAAAAGCCAGTGAAGCAGACAAAATAGCTAAGTTGGAAATGAATGATACAAGAATGATAAATTATGAAACAACCTCACATACTCTCAGTACCGTATACTGTCTGTGTTTTGTTTTGTATTTATTATACGTCTTTCGTATTTATTGTACTGTATTGTCTGCACTGTGTATATTTTATTGTCTCGCACTTGTGTTCCTGGAGGAATGTTGTTTCATTTCACTGTGTACTTGTATGTAGCTGAAATGACAATAAAGCCTGACATTGTATCAAAACTAAACAAACTTACTTTGCTGAATGAAGAACAGAGGGTTAACTTTCTTACCATATCCTTTGTTGAAGTCGTACAATATGGGACTGATATCTCTGTCTCCAAATTCCTCTGCATGATTCACCAGGGCTTGCTTGACAGTTTGATATCCTGACAAAACAACCACTTTCTTTGGACCAAAATGCAATGTGAATACAGATCCATATTGTTTTGACATCTGCAAACAGCAACAGAAAATAGGACAGACCTTAAACGTAAGTTCTTAACATGATGTACCATTCACTTGTAACAGTCAAATTGTGTTGTTGAAATTAATAATTTATCCATAATTATTTTTCTTTCACCACAGACATCCCGCATATAAACACTATTGTTATGTACCCAAAATATGTGATGCACCCTGAATCCAAGGTGAATTCCATGGAAACAAATGTAATTTTGCTTACAAAATTTTACTGACAAAAACTTTGTATGACTGGGAATTTAAAGGACATGCCAAATGTTATCTATGCCCCATTGATTTTTTGACATCTGTCAGTTTGACACGTCAGTTTTTACGATGTATCCATTGTGCAAATTAATAATGTTGTAGCACTCAAATCCAATCTTGAGACAATAAACGAGCGATCTTGGTCTCTACCTCATTTGGATTCAGTCTTGTCTCGGTCTCAGGGTAAAGTGGATTGCCATTGAGACCAGCTAAGTGCAGTGCCTCTGGTTGGAATAATTGAAGGCTGAATTATTATTGAAAATCAACAAAACTAGGGTAAATAGAATAATCAGGGGTTTCCAAACTATTGCAACTTGTCTCCCACACAAATGACTACAAAAGGTTCTGTGAATTAATGAGATCTTTTTTTAGACTCACTTAATGCAAAAGCTGATTTAGCAGCTACTGAATGATCAATGTCAGGTTGAAGAGAGGAAAGCTGCAAATGGAGTTCTGGCTCAATTTGACAGGTTTAGATACATAATCACTATGTTTAGTCTCCAAGTATATATAATCCCGTTTCCAAAAACATTGGAATGCTGTGCAAAATGTAAAATATAAACAGAATGCAATGATATGCAAATCCTTCAAACCCTATATTTAATTGAAGGTAGTACAAAGACAATGTATCAGATGTTGAAACTGATACATTTTATTGTTTTTGGAAAAATATATGCTAATTTTGAATCTGATGACAGTAACAACTTTTTTTAAAAAGTTAGGACAGGGACAATAAAAGAGTGGTAAAGTTGTGCAAAGCTAAAAAAAAAATAGCTGGTGGAACATTTCACAACTAATTAGATTAATTACCAACAGGTCAGTAATATGACTGGGTAAAAAGAGCTTCCCAGTCTTTCAGAAAAGATGGGGATATTGTAATAATTCAATAACAGCATTTCTGGACAGCAAACAGCATCATCTACAGTACATAATATCATTAAACATTTCAGAGAATCAGGAGAATTCTCTGTATGTAAGGGACAAGGCTGAAAACCAATATTGGCTGGCTGCAATTTTCAGGTCCTCAGACGGCACTGCATTAAAAACAGACATGATTCTGTAGTGGAAATCACTGCATGGGCTCAAGAAAATGTCAGAAAACTGTTATGAATGCAGTTCATTGCTGAGTCCACAAATGCAAGTTAAAACTCTACCAGGCAAAAAACAAAACCATCCATAAACGGGATCCAGTAACGTCACTGTCTTCTCTGGGCCTGAGCTCATTTAAGATGAGCTGAGGCGAAGTGAAAAAGTGTCATGTGATCCAACAAGACAAAATTTGAAATTCTTTTTTGGAAAAAAGTGGACACTGCATCCTCTGTGCTGAAGAGGAGAGGGACCCAGTTCAAAAGCCAGCATCTGTGATGGTATATGGGTGCATTAGTGGAGCCATGCTGTTGTATTACGTGCAGAATGTGGTCTGACATTGTCTTGCTGAAATAAACAAGGTCTTTCTTGCAGGCAAAGTCGTCTGGATGGCAGTGCTCCAAAACCTATATATATATATTTATATATGCATGGCTCCACAGTAAAAGAGTCCGGTGCTAAATTGACCTGGCTCCAGTCCAACCTGTCACACACTGAAAACATTTCACAGTGGTAAACATGCACCTGTTGCAACTTTTTTGAAATATGTTGTCTATATTTTGGGGCGGCGTGGTGGCGCGGTGGGCAGCGCTGTCGCCTCACAGCAAGAAGGGCCTGGGTTCGATTCCCTGACCTGGTGACCAGGGTCCTTTCTGTGTGGAGTTTGCATGTTCTCCCTGTGTCTGTGTGGGTTTCCTTCCACAATCCAAAGACATGCAGTCAGGCCAATTGGACATGCTAAATTGCCCCTAGGTGTGAGTGAATGTGTGTTTTTGTCTGCCCTGTGATGGACTGGTGACCTGTCTGGGGTGTATCCTGCCTTCCGCCCGATGACAGCTGGGATAGGCTCCAGCACCCCTGCGATCCAGAAGGATAAGCAGCTTTGTGTGTGTGTGTGTCTCTCTCTATATTTTTCAAAAAATACTAAAATGTATCCTAAAATGTATCACTTTCGGGGCTCTTGACTGGCACAACCATCAAGCATTGGCCCTATCATCAGTAGATTTCGAGGTCGATCCGTGGAGATGCTACAGCCATCTGTAGCTGGAGTCCAAGACAGCACAAATGGCCATGCTCTTCCTGGGTGGGTACGATGGCCCCCATCTCCCCCATCACCCCGCTATCATGCTAGCTAGCGCAGATGTCTGTTAGCTGATGTAACAGAACTGGCAGTTGCCACTTTCCTCTGAGCACGTTCAGCTCACCAATGACGTTGCCTTGGCTTGCTTCACAGGTCTTGGAGAAAGCCTGTGTTAGCCCTCGCCCTCCTAGTGCTGGTGGTATCATATAATTGGGGGAGGCCTAGTGGGTGGAATTGGGTATGTCTAAATTGGGGAGAAAAAATTGGGAAAAATTCATTTAATTAAATATAGGGTTTAATTGAATTGCAAATCATTGCATTCTGGTTTTATTTAATTTTTGCACATACTATATGTGTGTGTGTGTGTCAGTTTCAACTACTAAAAGTCTTGGCTCAGACTCCATGTTTCGCAGTCCTGGTCCAGGTTTATATCCGTGGTGGTAAACAGTGGTCCTGGAGAGCAGGTATGTGGCACAATTTGATGATCTTCTCTCAACACTTACTAAACTTTGCAATTAGGTGCTATCAGGTGAATGAGTGGACAAACTACCAAACCATGCAGAAGCAGAACGTGCAGTTTAAATGGAATAAACTCTTCAGAGTAGTAAGCAGCTACCAGCCAACACATCATGGTTGCAGGAAGCAGTCGATTCAGTGAAGGAAACTAAATCCAATTTCAACAAATGTTATCTATGCCCCATTGATTTGAAGTCATGCTGAGGGTAAAAGGGGGCAGTAACCCCAATTTCTGAATAGATTATGTTTGCAATACATCAGTAATTACCCACAGACTGTCAATCCGCATTTCAGTATATGAGAAAGTTCCATATTTGTATTATAGCAGTACCTTGCCTTAGACATGTCACATCACCACTTTTTCTTTTAAAATACCGCCAATCCTGATTCAGTATTTCTTCTATAAAAAAGTATTAAGCTTTAAAATGAGCTGTTTTTAATTGAAGCACTTCACTTGAGAGGTACATCTTACAGATGTGTCTTCACTTGAGAGCATTTCAAAAGTAGGAAATCATGCTCACACTGCTCGAACACTCTCCTACCTCACAGGAAGAAATGCACCACTAAACAACATCACATCACACAATGCGAGTGTGGGCTATTTTATGCTAGATTTGTACAAGATTAATTCTTTTTTCCAGTATTCCAGCATTTTTGGCTGACACTGGGTCAATACCAATATGCCGTCTCAGCCTTGGATACTAGTGTTGTTCTGTCTATTCCTGGGCTCTCCAAAGTGTTCTATGAGCCAAAGTTGGCCTGTGAGTATGTTTGATTTGGCCCACCACAAAATTAAGCCCAACTCCACCCACCCCCTCACCCAATAAGAAAAACAATTTTTATACTCTATATAACTTTCTAATTTCACATTTTAATTAATAATAAAATGTACAAAAAAGTTGTTAAAAACTTTTTAAAAATGTACCTACCTTCATTCATAGATTTTTTTTTAAACATTGTTCTTCCTTACCCTTGGCGCACTACAAAAACTGTACTTTGGCACCCAGAGATAAAAGGTTTGGGCACCTTGTTCTGTTGTTCTGAACATTTTTTAAACATAAGCAAGCACTTATGCATCATAATGTATTATCTTTTTTAGAAACAACTAGTAGAGTGAGCAGTCCTAATATAGGTCTGTCAGAGACTCTTGGCTGGAAGTGTACAGACTCGGTTTTCTATGTATAACAGAGCCAAAATAAACGTGACACTACCTCATCATGACGCTGTCTTGTTATTCTAGAGAACACAGCTCAATGTCTTCCAAGCTGCAAATGTGTAGAGATTTTTTACATAACTGTTTTTGTCCAGCTAACTTTTCAAAACTTCAAAACTTGCTGACATTGCAAAGATGAATGCTATGTAGATAACCACATTGCTGGCAGGAGATCTGTACTGTAATGCGTCAAATCTATCCAACCACATATTGATTCATGGTGAAAAGTCACAGATTTCAAACCACCTACAGACTTCAAACCACCTCAGCAGTACTAAACTGCACTTTTTTAGTGTTGTTTCAGTTTTACCTTTTAGTTTTAATATGCTGGCAAGGTAAATACAAAAGGACAAATACAAGTGTGAATATGATACTTACACTTAGTTCCATTTATTGCTACCATTTTACGATTACTTGTAAATGAAGAGAAAAATGAGCGCAATAATTACCAAACAGAGACTCAGATAGAGTCTCTTGAGGTCAAGCTCCAGTAGGTTTCCCAGGATTGGCAGTGGCTTGGGCCCTGGAGGTTCCTTCCACTTTTGTTGAGAGTCAAACAAAAGGAGATAAACAACCAGCAGCAACATCAACACTGAGCCAAGCAATATGCCTCTGTTACTAAGTTGCAAGAGAAGCTCTTCCACTAAAGCCATTGCCAAACGAAGCAGTCTTTGCCAAGATGGGTATGAATTAGGTGAACAATGAGAGGAAAAGAACAAGCTAGTTGGACTGTTAGAGAGGCAGTACTTGCAGTATATCCAGATAACCTGTCAGTAGTTGAGAGTGACCAGGGGAGGAGCTATGCTGAAAAACAAAAGTCACTAGAGAAAGCATGTGCGACTTTTAAAATACTATAATAATATTGGTTTAATTCATATAGTGTTACCTTCCTTGTGAATTGTACTTTTCCTTAAGTACACTAGGACTTTCTTTGCTTTGAGAAGTCACAGAAAAGTATTGAAGTACTGAATTGATGGCAGAAGGCAGGTATCAGGTTCCAATAGTTCAGAATCTTTTTTTAACAGGGTTATTTTAAGTTCAGCAGCTACCTGATTGCCCAGTATGGTCTCAGCCTGAGTACATGGCTTAACACTTGTGGCCTGTACTGTAGCACCTACTTTAATTCAATTAAACAGAACAATAAGATGTTTCTTTTTTCTGCTCATATTGTATAATCCAGTGGTGTCGAAGGAGACCAGTCAATCCCTTTTCCATGGCTTGTCAGTGTAAAATTATTAATTTAACTACATAGATCAGTGGTTCTCAATCTGGTCCTCAGAGCCACCTGGACAGTCCACATTTTCCTTCATTTATTGTGAATTGGAACAAATATATCAACCATCTAGGGTCCTCTGAGGCCAGTTTAGGAACTACTGATGGTAGATATTTGAATCTAATCTTTCCAGTCACTCAAATAGGCAATTGTACAGTACAGCAACTTTCCAGTGGTGACACTGGCGCTTTAGCAGTGTGTCAATGAGTAAAATAAAATGATGAGAGAAATGAAACTAAGTAACAGCCGTCATAATTCTAGGAAAAATAACAATAATGATTCCGCAAGTGGAAATAAGTAACTTATTTTTTAAAGCAGCACTACTCCTCTCCACTGCCCTAGCCTAAGTCCCATGCACACAAGCTGTTGAAAGCTCCATTGAGATGATATACAAAAGGGTTAAGCCCTATATATGTGTATCCAAACTATATGAGGCATTTCTTTGCTTTACTATCAGTTTTTTTATCAGCTGTGTGAGCAGCTAAAAGTATATTTCATCTGCCATGGATACAGTGGGCTATTTGAGAGATTAAAAAAAAGAATCATCTGATGTCGGGGTTAAAGTATAAACAGAATCTAGGTAAGAGTTTATAAATGGATAACCTGATGTTTGGATTTTTAGAAGCCATGTCAATTATTTTCCATGTTTTTTTTTTTTCAGGTTATTTTTCAACACGTCAAGATTAATGTCTTTTGTCCATGAAAGAAATTATACCAAGTATGTTTTGGGAGGATTTAAGTAAAAAAGGAGTAGATGTTTGAGGCAGAATTGGAGACCCCATAAACATGGAGTGCAGATTTGATATGCAAATATACATGAAAAATGAGGTACCAGGTGAGCTGTATTTGGTCGTAATGTCCTAAAAGTTTTCTAAACCTTTATCATCATAAATGTCCCCAGAAGGTTTTATATTGCTCTGGGTCCACTGAGCACAGTGGAAAGGAGCGTTTCCAAACAGAAACTTACAGCAAAGCATCTCACAACATCACACTACCACTGTTTGATTGTTGGTATGATGTTCTTATTGTGGAATGCTGTAGGGAGTCAAACATTTTAAAAAATAGTAATTCAATAAAGGAAGTGTTGTATCTTTTTGCTGCTGTAAACCGAAATGGAGTAATTAATAAAGTGTAGAACTAATGTCATGTCAATCAAATATTCTCAGGCAGAATTTCTTTCAAACTTTCAGCATGTACCATACAGAGTAACTTTTTTTGAATGGTTTTGTATGGTAAACAGCCTCAATGGCAGATTGTTTTTTGTGAGAAGGGAGTATAAAAGAGTGTTACAACAGATTCCTCAAAGTCCTTGCTCTGGGTTACATAAAAATTCCAAATGCATAAGCAATATCTTAAAAAGCATATGTGCACCATGGGTTAAAAAAAAAAAAAAAAAAAGACAAAACAAAAAACACAATGATGCTTACTATGTACTGTCATCATACAGGACTATTTGCAGGCAGGAGTTGAGAACCATGCCACTGAACACTGAGACCTTTACCAAGAGCTGCTGAAACATAAGATTGAATGGCACATACTACTAGAACCTGTACTTAAAACCTATTAATGGCATAAAATGTGCTTGTTTCTTTAAGTTGTCTTTATGTATGTGTTTCTTTATGAACATGCCGGCACTGTCACTAGATGACAGTGTTTAATGTGGAATTACAGTCACAATGAGAATGCTAATTCACTAATTAATGACTTTTTTTTTTCTTCTCCACACACAGTACCAATAGGGTTTGAGTCTACCCATAAAGAAATCTAATATATGGCAATATATGGGCTTAAAATATATGATGTCATATTTGGATTTTCTTTATATCCAACTTATATTTCTGAAATATGGACATACAAGTGATATATATGCCAACGTATTTGAAACTGGCCATTTTCAAATATGAGACTTATATCTCAGCCATATTAACATAAACAAACATAGTACAATATAAGACTAATTAACCAGTCAACCATGCCTTTAAACAGAAGATCACTGAATTTAAACCTACTTCCATACACAATGTCTCTAATTGTATTTGGAACAGCATAATTCACAGGCTGTATAGTATCAAATGGTACAATAAGCAACAATAAACACTTGAGTAAACATGTAGCAGTTGTAGCAGTTTCAGCTGAGTGAGAGAAAGACAAACTAAAAAAATCAAGAATCAAATTCAGCAAAAAGCTTTCTGGTTATTTACACAGATAATTAATAAAAAAAAATCCCACAAAGTGAAGGGATAAAGTGAGAAATCATATACGAAGAGTATTAAGGCTGTATTAGCAAACAGCTGGGAATGTTCAAGTGAAACCATTGAAAAAGATCAGTACTTGGGATTTCCCCTGGGATTGCCAAGGGATGTTTATGACAATATTATGCAGACTTGCATTCCTAAAAATATATTATTATGTATGTGCTGTGTTTATCCAAAGCTGGATGATAATAAGTCCTAAAAAGATCCTCATTGCTTGCACAGCCACTGTTGTAGAGGCTAATCAATAGAAACAAGCAGTATTCGTTTGCATCAAAAAAGAAAAACAGTTCAAACAAAAAAAGAAATTATCCATCCATAAGTGTTTGTAGTTTTTCAAAAGTTCCTCCCACTTTCAACACACATGTTTCGAAGGGGTTCTCATAGTCTTTAAACCGGAAGATCTTGCTCTAGAGACTACTGTAGCACCATTGTAAAAGGCAAGTAGGAACCTAAATGTTTAAGATGTCAACAAAGAACAAAGTCAAGAAATGCTCCATTCTTACCAAGTAAGAGTTGTTCACAGTAGTGCTGATAGGAACCAGACATCTGAAGAGTTAAATGGCTCTAAATGCTATGAAAGTTATTACATATAGTAGTTAATAATAAGCTGCCGGAGACATTATTTTACAATAGTTTTGAGAAGTTTTTGGCCTAAATTGTGTTTTTTTTAATCTGCTCATGGTGGATGGGTACATGCAGGGTGTTGTAAGACAAATTGGTCCCAAAAGAAAACTTCAGGTTTTGAACTATTTTTCCATGAATGACATTACATATAAAACCTCAGAAGACACAAGTAGACTTGCTGGTGGTTTTGGATAGTAAATAAAATTAAAATATTTGCATTGTAGACATTGCGACCCCTGGTTCCTATCACCATCACTGTAAAAGAATCAGAGTTGGTAAGTTTCTCTATGAATCATTTTGCATCAAACCACTAGGAATTAAATTCTACAGAACTCCGCTTAAAGCCAGAGTTTTCCTACTCAATCACACCTGACTGAACTCAGCAGCTAACTGCCAGGTTTAGTAGGTATGTTAAGAGCAGGAAAATCACCAAACTGGGCTGGACACCAGCCGTCCAGAGTCTCAGTTCACCAGCCCTGCTTTAAGCACTGCGGCTAATTGCACACAGCTTGTGGGGGGAAGGATTCAGCGTAAAGCCCACAGCTGGTGTGAGGTCCAGCTGATCCTCAGACACGCCTGGTGGAGGAGTGAAGCAGAAGTGTCGCAAGAGGGAGGTGAAGAAGAGGAAGAGCTCCATCCTGGCCAGACTCTCTCCCAAACACACCCTGCGTCCTGAAAAACACGCAAAGGATATAGTTAAAATTACAGCATAATTTCATTGAACACTAGATACATCAGAGAAAAGCATTTTAAAACCTGCAGAAAATGGCATGAAGGCTTCTCTCTTGACAAATCGTCCCTGCTCATCCAGGAAGTGTTCTGGGTTAAAGGTGTTGGGGCTCTCCCATTCATTCTCATCCCTCAGCACGGATGTCAATAGTGGGAACACACATGTACCCTGCAAATAAGTAGAGCCTGTCACATTTCAGTGCATGTAACAGATTCAATCCACACAGTAGCCCTGTCATGTACTTATAGTAGTCAGTTTCAATGCTTATTTTTGGCCCTGTTTACACTTGGTATTGACACCTGTATCGCATGATCTGATCATAAGTCTGATCAAGATGTGCAGCCATTTACATGTGGCATTTTCATGTGTCTTAAATGCATCTTCAGTAAAATTTGTGTTTGGATTTCATGACTGGAGAAATGGTGGCATGTACAGTTACTACATGAGTCTCTCGCTGCTTTTGTTGTCTTACATGTATTACAAACAACTTCTAACAAAACTTACAGTTGACTAACACAACTTACAAATGTAACTGAGGCGACAAAAGAAGCTAAGCAGCTTGATTAAGGAAGCTAGCAGTTGATTAAGGAAATCTTTCGAAGTCCTTTTTCCTAACTACTGAATGCTGTCCACTTACGATTGGATCACCCAATACATATGTTCATTCCAGGTGCAAACAAGGTCTATAGACGGCAAATGGTATGCCATGTTTTTATTGTATTTATTTTTAGGTTTTTTTTTTAACCTTGTAACCATCCTGGTTACCAGTATCAGGTATTCTCAGGCCAGGTAGTGTTTTTGGGGCATTCCTCCTCCTATCCACTAGGG
>JAILXH010262964.1:33380-47893 GCA_023558415.1 Piaractus mesopotamicus
TGATGAAAAACGTGTCATTCGACATCTACTATGTCATCATATCTTCATGAATATATAATTGATTTTGCATTTAAGACATAAAGATCAAGGAAAGAGCTCCTTTTAGAGCCTGTGCATGTGACGTTCTTCCGTAAAGAAACTTTACAGTTTACAGGGCGACTCACAGCAGCACATACGCACTGTATTTTAGTGTATTTTTTTCTCCTGACCCAGTAATGCTACTCCCTTTAGCTTTAACAACAAAATCTTACATAGTACAGCTTTAACTAACCCAAAGTTTGGAGCCAAAAAAGTATCAACATTAAAACATACTCAAGTATAAAAGTGTAAATTAAATACTTTAACAGATAAAAATTGAAGAATTGGGACATGCTTTTTAAAAATTAACTTAAATGCTGGGAAAAGGCTGATCATCTGTATCACTCAGACAACAAGTCGTCCTTCACTTAAACCCTCCCAACTGTTAAATGCCTGTTAAATTCTCTTGAACACTATAATAAACTTGGCATACAGCGATAATGTAATATTGTTGTAACCAATTCATACTATGAGGTTATCACTTTATCTCTGTCCTTTAGCAGCTCATGCTCTTCATCTTCCTCACGCCGCAAGTGTAGTGTGGTGACTAATATGCAGTACAGTTTCTTGCCTTATTAGCATAGTTGTGTGTAATTCAATGGTATAAATTTAACTGGATGTTCTAATACAAAATTCAAACGCATGGGAAATTGCCTGATTGTCGAGAGTAAAAGGAAAACAAGACTTGCTAGTTCAGCTGCATTTTCTGCTTTTCACAATCCCAAACACATTCAGTGATGTTGAGGTCTGGCCTCTGGGGTGCTCAATCCATTGTTCTGAGAACAACAGCAGCTTCTTTATGTACATTCTTCACAGCTACACATCCATTCAGACTCATAGTGTTGAGCTGTCTTCTCACAGTGGAAGGATGGACAGAAACACCTGTGGATTTTTCAGATCTGAGGCAAGAGTGGAGCTTGATTTTCTCCTCTCTCTCAATGCTGAAATCATCAAGCACTGTTTTTCTGATGTTGATCGTTTTGGTGGTCTGCCAGGTCTTGGCATGGTTGTTACGATTTCCTAAGATTACTGTGTCCCTCTTGAATGTCCCGTTTAATTTAGAAATTCCAGTTTTGGCTGTTTTTACTGGACAAAAAGTAAATAATAGGTGGTCTCTGAATTTTGCACAGTGCTGTAGGAGGAGCTTCAGGTATGTCCTCCTCCCAATCTATCTATCATAGTACTTTGAAGGTCTAAATGAAAATATATGGAGAAAAAAGACATATTTTACTCTTAGACATGTAATTGAGTATGAGCGCTCAGTGTCAAGCAGAGCACGTTGCAAATATTCCATTTACAAAAAAAGAAATATTATAAGAAACAAAACTTTACAAATATATTAACAATACGTTCAATTACTTAAGTATTTTCTAACCCTGGTAGAACAATGTAGAGTTTAGAACAATGACCTTCACACTAAATCAATCATTTCCTCTTTGTCCTTGAGAGATGACACAGTCAATAAACGGTGTCTCAAAACTGGCGCTCAATTATCATCCTGAACACTAACGAATCATTCAGCCACAGACACAGCCACAAAGGAACCAAGTAGCATTCAACAGGAAATATCATCTAAAGCCACTGAACCATGAGGTCATTTGTTGCCATAACAGTTATTAATCCTAGTGGCCGGCAAATGGACATTGCACTTAAGCCGTGCAGACTGCCAGAAATGCACAGGGCAGAATGAGTCATAGACAGCAAAGAGCTCTGTGGAAATTAAAGCAGTCTTTGAGAACATCTGAAACGCAGTATCTGATGAACAGAAAAGTCGCAGGGATGACTAATGCATCCAGGGCTGACTCACTCCCCAGTGATGAAGACCACTGAAGCTTTGAACTGTTTGCAAAACTTTGCTAATTACCAATAGTTTCTCAGAGTGAATGTCTGATATATGATGTTTTCTCAGATATTTATACCAACAGGCCACCAAAAACTTAGCATATGCAGATCCAGCTCTTCTAGAACAGGTGGATTTGCATCACTGCCTAACTAGTGCAGTTGACTGAGTAGCCTGGTGTAGGACTCTTCTCTTAGTAAAAATATTAAAGTAATATTCCAGCATTTTTCAACCTAATCTCTATCTGCTGCGTTTGTAACATATGTTCAGTTAGCACAGACAGTACTTGTGCATTGCCTTGCACTTGAAAATAAGAGCGGAAAAACAGAATTGACAAATCATTTATCAGAAACCAATGGGCAGATGCTGAATTCTATCAGTAAACGTCTATGTGAATAATTCTATTTTTGAAAACCACTTTAATAAAGTCTTCAGTAAAATGTATTTGTGAATTAAGGTGTAAGTCTGTAAAATTCATCTTTTCACAGATGGGACTAGTTTTTGAGAGGGAAGAATGTATGGTAATTTGTTACTAGCATAGTGATGTTGGCGGAGGTTTGCCAGCCTCCTCTTGATCACGCACAGATGCCAGAAAATCTCAAGGATAGAAAACATAAACACAATTGCATCTTGTTCTGCTCCAGTGTCCAAAAGTTGGATGAAACATACAGCTTACAATAAATTTATACAATAAAACATAAGAATATAACCTAAAATATCTTTGATACTACATTCTCTTATCTAAGGTCTGTATTTTTGGAGTTCACTTGTTTCTGTATTGATTTTCTGTTCAAATGTTTATCCACAGAATCCAGATACCAGTTTGTACTGTAAGAGAGTTTCAAGTCAATGGTGTGACCTCACTCGCTGTAGAAGACGAGAGCTGGGTTGGGAAGACAACCCACCTTTACACTACCACGGTGCTTCATACTGTGTCTCATTTACGTATAAATGGAACATTAGTGGCCGTGAGACCTGGCTTGATATGGTCCCTGTAGTAAATAAACAAGCCATTCGGAGTACCCACACCAGTGTCCATGTTTCTGCCCATGTGGTCTTTGCTAACTCCACTCATCAAGGCTACCTCGAGCTCCTATTCCTCGCTCTGGGTAAGAAGTGTTACACTACGCGTAGGGAAAGGCTTCACAATGATTGACCATAGTAATTAATGGCATGATGCAGATGTAGCATATTGGTGCTCTTGGAATAAAACTTATATTGCCAATTTTTTTTTTTTTATTAACAGAATTTTAAAACGACAGCTGCCATTTATATTGTGTTAAAATTTTATGTTGAATGGAGAAATAGAAATGCTCTAAACTTGTATATAGTTTTTCATACCTCAACAACAAACTGGACCTCAGATTGCAACTGCATTTTCACATTCATCCAAACATCCCTGACTTAACCACCCAGCTAAACAGGCTAACCTCAGCATGTTTTCCACTGTTGGTTGTTTGTGCTATTTACCTGTATAAATTTTATGACAAAAGAAGGATGTCAGGAGAATTCTAAATGCTGTATTGGTATACTGTTTACTCTTACATAGCACATTAATATTTTTGTTGGCTCAAAGCCAGTCAGAGAGTGTTGTCATTGACATGCCAAAAAGGTCTTATAACAACCGAGCAGCATGCATAACCCAAATTGGTTGAATAAACGTTCAAGATACAGTGTTTTAACATAAATCCTCTCAAATACATCTTTTACCACAATTAGCTAAATAATGAGGGGCTAACTGGGTGTAATGAAATGTAGATGCAAATATGTATATTGGTAAACTAAATATAGTCATACAGTGTCTGCATTATCTAGTGAAAACAAAGTTGATTAATCACAGCACAGTAAATGCTCGCCACCAGTTCAGATTTCAGATAGTCGCTAATTACTGTGCATACTCTGCACATGTCATATCACATCTAACCACTGCATGATTGCGTGTTTGTTTTCATCTCTGCGAGGGGAGGGGGGCTGGTTTTGGGAATATGCAAGGAGAGCAGCCAACACTGTTAACGCTGCACATGTTTCTATTCTGCAATCGCTGAACTTAAACTCTCTATGAGGGCCAATTATGAAAGCATGCATTGTAAATAAACATATATGAAATGGTTATGCAAATGCAATTAAACTTATGCCTCTCACGGCAACAGCAGCAGAAAGAGAAACATTTTTGTCATGTTTGTGTGCAATTCACTGTAGAAAAGCCACAATATAGTTTGCATGATGACGGATCAAGTGCATTTTGTGTACAACAATATTTGTAACTTTTTCTTTTAGGGGCAAAAAGAAAGGACTTTGGAAAATGCATGGAGCTACATTTTTGCATTCTTTATCCGCACGTAAACACGCTATCATGTGCAAACTGAAGTTGTTGTCTTTAGCGTATTCTTTCACCAAAATATTTACCGCATATTTGGAGGTAGCAAAGTTGTCGTGCGACCACAAACAGATGTTTAAAGAGCTTACTGCTTACCTAAGCAAACGATTTCAAACCACAAAGAGAAAATACTTATTCGTCATGCTAACAACCACGTCAAGCGCTACGGGCTCCAGAAATCTCACTGCATACGTGCAGCGCTGGCCAGGTGCCTCACACTGCAAACAAAGAAATGACCCTTTGAAAACACCACTGATGGTCAGCTGGATGGAGCTGATGGAGAGATTGTTGTGAGACCACATTCAGCCAAGCAAGTGCAAAATGTTCTAAAGTATTTCTGTAGCGAGGTGAAATTATTCAATTTGAACTCAATCCTTGTTAATCCCTGTCATAAAACTAACTGTCAAGCGGAATCTGTAATGACAACTTAAAGCATTAAGTGCACAGTAGCAGAATAAAGTTATTACACACTGCTGAAGTTTGGCTTCGTCTCGCCTCTTCCCTTTGATGCCTTATACCAGATTTTCTGCCCACGAAATACTCGCACCTCTGACAAGGTAGATGCCCTTATGAGGTAGAAGGCTTTTGTTGATAAAACGTGATCAAGTGAAACGCTGTAGTAGCGGTAATCAGACCGGTGTTCAAAATTGACTCTTCACATTTTATCTTTTGGGCATGAATACAAACGCAGTCTAAAGTTTGAAGCTTTCCTTTATTTTACTACAGTTTAGATTTCAAATGAATAGTTACGACATTAAAACTATGAAATAAAACGCAAGGCTGTATATAAAAATCTGAGCGTGTAGCAAGTGGAGCCCGGATAGCTCAGTCATTAGTGCATCAGAGGTTCAAGCTCAGTGACTGAGACTTCAGTGAAGGTGCACCAGTCAATGATATCAATAGCTCTGCATACAACTGGCCTGTATGAGAGGATGACTAGAAAGAAGCCACAGCAAACCATGTCTGGAGTTTGCCAGCTAAAATGCGAGAGTTTTGTGGTCAGATAAAAGTGGAGAATTTAAGCCAAAATTCAAAACGTGCAGTGTAAACCTAACACTGCCCATTTCTCAATCATCACCATCCCAACAGTGAAGTATGGCGGTGGCAGCATCATGTAGTAGGGATGCTTTTTCTCAGTAAGGACAGGGCTTCCTGTTAAAACTGAAATATGGGTGGATGGAGCAAAATACAAGGAGATACTGTAAGACAACCTGCAAAAAAACTAAAGCCAGGACAAAAAGACTGCCAAGTCAAAGTCCAGATCTCAAACCAATCAAGAATTTGTGGCACTATTTGAAAACTGCAGTTCACAAGCATCATCAAAACAACATCGGCCAGGAAGAACGAGTGAAAATCACTTCCAAACTGTGTGCAAAGCTGGTAGAAACTGAATGGATTGAATATGTATGCAAGCAACATGTTTCAGTTTTCATTTATATTTAAAGATCTGCTGAGAAATAATGAATTTTGATTTACTTCAAGAACATGTTGATTTGCAGTAAACAATACTGGCTGAAAAAATCAGTGTCATTCATAACCCAGGTGCCTCTAATGACTTTTAATGAGGTTGAATACTTTTGAAAGGCACTGTACTTTCAATCAGGTGTGTATTGTGTCCAGTTTTCTTCAGTAACACTGGAAGAATACATTTCAATGAAAATATGTATGATTTTTTTTATATTTTGACATCAAGATTATTATATGAAGAAAGCTGCAGTGGTGTCTGTTTCATCTCAGCATGGCACTCTTTTTGGAGAGGTGTGAGTTGTTTTCACAGCAGGGGTTTCTCACCTCTCCCCTTTCAGCCCTTATTGCTTGTTAGCAGCTCAACACAGAGTCACAACATTTCACACACAGAGAGCCAGCAGTGTCCTAGTTAATCTGATAAGAGTTACAGGGAAAAGGTTCATTTGATTATACTGATTAATCAGAGCTGATTTCTATTCTGCTGGAGGAATGGCCACTAGGGGGGCTGCAGAGAGAGGTTACATACAGACCTAAGAAGATCTTATATAAACAAATGGAAAACGGCTGAGAGATAAAGTTACATGATGTAAGTCTCATACCTGGGAAGTTTCATCTAAACTCAGTCGTGCTGACAATCATCACTTTGGTCAGGCAGCCTGTGGGCATGTGTTGCTCTTGAGTTCAGGGTAAAGATGCAGTTCAGATCTGATATAATAAGGCCTTTCCTCTTCAACCAATCTTTCACCCAAAGCACTTTTAATGAGGCTCTCAGTTGTCCACACGCACGTCAACTCACCACTTCTTTCACAGCTTTTCTTGTAAAGACTACAGCCATGTCCACGCAAGTCCTTCATTATCAAGAAGAGTGGGCCTGGGAAATCATCATAGTGAATGAAGAAGCATTTCTGTGGGAAGATAATAGAAAAATGAAAAAGTTATTACCTCTGAAATTAAATTTGACATACTATTAGTGTCACTGACAATATACAATACAGTATCAGGTCTATTCATATTCTATTGCTCTTGCTTGCTATTCCGTTGACACACACTGGCTAGTATACACTCACACTGCAGAGTACTGAACTAGTCACTAGTAAAAGTGAAACAAACATTGGAAAGCCCATAGAGGTGCAAGCAGGAATTACCATTATGCTAGTGGTGGTTACATGCTAGCAGGAATGCAAGCAGGAATTAGCATTGTGCTAGTGGTGGTTACATGCTAAAATATTGATCACTGCATCTAGCTCTCAGTGTGAACAACATAAAAAATCATAAAATTACTGGGGTTTCCCCTATACTGTACTGTTCAGTCAGTGTGAACGTAATACAGTGACATCCATTACTGGTATTAGTCTCACAAGTCAGACTTCCACTGATCGGCAGGTTCATATAAATATTAGTTTAAGTGTCAAAGAAAGTTTCTTTAACATAATGTAACGTAACGAAACGTAACACAGCATAGCGCAATGTGGCAGAAGGCAATGCACTGTAACGTAATATAACATAGCTTAGCGCAATGTACCGCAACATAACGTAGCATAACATAACGTAGCATAACATAACTTAGCATAATGTTTTTTTTTTAGCAGAAACTGTCAACATTCCAAGAAATATAGTGTTTTTTTAAGCTTACACAATTGCTGACACAGTTATTTATATTGAAAGTCAATTTTTTATTCAAATTAAAATAATGAATAACAAAATGAGGGGTGTAAGTGTTCCTGTTGCTTTGTTGCTGAGGTGCCTATGGTTCAGATAATTTTGTTTATTTGTTTCTTTTAAACCCTGTTTTTTTACTGGAGACACCTCCTCCCTCCCGGTATTGAAGACGGTAATGAATATCAGTATTTTTCTATCATAGTGAAATTGTAGTGTCGTGAACACTGCGTTAGATACACTTATTCGCAGTGTTTTGTTTACACCAAGAGCCAACAAAGAAAATTTAAAAAGATTCTGTTGTTAAGAATAACCGCTGTCTTCTACAACTGCCTACTATCTACTAGAATTATGGCACTGAAAAGCATTGAGTGATCGCATACTTTGGGTTTTGACTGGTTGCAGTACAGTATCTGGGCATTTTTCATCTACCGTTTAATCAGTATTGTGTATTTGGGCTATTATTTCTGTACTACTGGGAGTAAAGTATGCTATTTTGAATCCATCCATTGAGTTTAGAGACCAGCTGTACTATCATAGCATCCCAAACACAAGTTTGGATAGTTACGTAATGCATTTTCTGACATATCTGTTACTCAAGCTTTACATGCTAAGTGACCTATTGCAGTCCGCACGGCTTAAATCAACAAAGCCCCACATGATACACATTAAAGCTCAACATGGTTGAAGCAGATGTTCTGTCATTTGCATAAGTGAAGCGCATTCTTCGAGTTTATCATGGCGTGCAAGAGCGGAATGATACAATACGTCATTACCACAGACCCGAAGGGCAAGGCAAACCTTTCCAAATATGATTTTTTTAAAAATGTGCTGATTGTCCGTTGATAATGCCAAAGCTCTAAACAGATAAATAAACAAACTGTAACATGCAACTTACAATTGGAATCTTGCTGGCAAGAAAGGACTGCAGCTTGCTGGGTTATCTTAGCTTGCCTACCGGCCTATGGGCACACAAGCATTCAGAGAGAATGATAAAGAGGAAATGTCAGTGCTGTCTGACAGTGTGCAGAGGGAAGTGGTAAAGTGACATTCGCCTCATCACTGTCAGAGTGCAAGAAATTTTGTTTTTACCAAAGCATGCAAACAAACAAATACATTGCACTCCACAAAGAACAATCCATATTTAACAATATTAGAAAATATGCAATAGTATTTTTTAGAAGAGAAGGAAAAAACCCTAAGTTTAAGGATTCTCTACTCTGTTCTTCATCTCAGCTCCCTTGAAAATGTTATTCTTTCCCAAATAAATAAAAATCAATTTCTCTTTGCTGTTGTTGCAACACTGCAATATAACAGCCAGCAAGCTCCTTCAAGTTCCCCTTCCTTCTGCAATTTCGTGGTTAGAACCATGTTGAAGGTTCTGGCATGAAACTTTACATAATCAGCCAATGCTGAGTTTGAATTACCAGCGAGGCGCAAGAAAAACCTGATGTCATAAGGACTAGGATATTGTGCGGCCATTTATTAGTCAGCTTGAGTAGGTTACACATCTATCTAACCAAAAAGAGGAGAATCGAGATGATGTCTTTTCAAACACAAGGCTCATGTTTAAACCAAAAAAGCAGGATGTGTTTCTTAGGCAGCAAGGAAACACATATAATTGCCAGGTAGGTGAAAACAAGACAGCAGTTTGAGGCAATATGAAAAACAGATTCAGTGTCCCTGGGCTCATTAACCCTTCATGGCCTTAACAATAGGGAAAACTAACTAGCAGAATGCTAGCTTTATCACACTGACTTTTTTAAATTCTCTTCAAATCACCCCTGAGTTAATGTAATTTTAAGATATTTGTATTTGTCCAATTTATCATGACTTCTTTTCACGCGACCTAAAGAGCAGTTGGCGTGAAAATACAAAAATTGAGCTATTATAATATATAAGTGGTATAATCCATAATTGCGATTTTTTTAACTAAAAAATATAGTGCTAATTATTGTATTGTATTTTATTGTATTGTATTTATAAACCATCCAGGTACAACCAACCAGTAGAACAATTACTCTGTGCCTTCAAAATTTTGCCGAATAATCAATAGCAACTCACAAATGACAGTCTAGATCTTCCCTGCAGCAAATTTAGCAATTAAACCCCTGTCGTTCATGTATTTAAGAATGTCCTTCTCTATGAAGAACATGACTAGCCTAATCATCAATATATTTAAGTACATGAGGAAGCCAAAAGAATGACCTATACCGATGATACCGACTCTACCTAACCTAACTAGCTTATATATATATAAATTGTCTTTTCTCCCAAATTTTCTATCCAAAACTGAACAATGAAACAAGAGTAGTACTGATTCCAACAATCAGCATTAAGTCTTCTCTGAAGCTCTAGAAGGCCCTGAGGAATCAAAGTTGACAAATTATGGTACCCAAAACTTAATTGGAAAGCTAACATGCCCCTTTCTGTAAAATGTTCTTGAGAGCCTTGAGGCTGAAGCTTTAGCATTAGCTTGAAAGTACATGCTAAGTTGGCTCAGTTAGCTATAGTAGCTTTGTTGATAACTGAGCCCTGGATGTCTTCAAATTTTACCAACATCTCTGCATTTGACAAATCACTGAGTCTCATCTGCTTTTATAAGGTTGAACCCAAATGCTTGTTCACATCCCTGATTCTCACTACTTCAGAAACTCATCACAACATTTGATACCAGCCAGACACAGAATGCTAGAAAAATGAGCACGTGCAAAGTGAACTGTCTGCAAATCCTGACCACTGCAAATGTTTTATTAACACTGAAAACCAACTTGGAGCTCTTCTTTCTAGGTATGACTACCACCTGAAATTGATATTTTTTGAAATTCTACATTGCATCTCCCTACTGAAATGGAAAAAGCCGCTCAGCTCCAAACTCTGCACTGAGGTCATCCGCGCACTCTGTCTAAATGACCTGTTGCCTCATAAAGCCTCTTGCCGTCGCTGCTCAGTTCAAACTCCTTTTATCAGGGCGGCCGAGCAGGTCATTTCAGTTAAAGCAAAGTAGCGTCCCTGTCCCAAAATAGCTCCTGTATAAAAACCTCCTCTGCGGCCTAATGGCTATACTTTTCAGTGATATTCAAGGCCTTTCTCGGCCTTATTCTGAGTTTAAGGGAAACATGAGACAAAACAATATTGTTACTTCAACTCACAGGAATTTATGGGCAATAATTCAAAAACACAAACCCCTGGAGGATCTGCGGGGCCACTGGAGACTCCACAAAACACAGACGGAGCAACAAACAAACTCGTACACATTGCAGGCAGCTCACACACATCCCACTCAGCTGCTCTGACGGTCACAGCTGAAGTGACACTCACATTCCGCAGGCCTGCCATTTCACACACTGATGATTCAGAAGGGTCACATATATTTACATTTATCTCTGGTATGAACTTGATCCTACAATGACTAAATCGTGTAGCCCTGATTTTCCCTACTGCAGTATTGGTTTGTTTTTCTTGGCCCTATCAGTATCCTTAACTATTACACTGTCACCACTGTACACATCTTGTCAAAAGCTGACCATCAACCATATGGCAATGTGACAAAAGTAAAGGGAGATAGTCATGGTCTGAAACGACCCTTCAGACTGATTTAGAATCTATTAATTACTAGACTTAGTCTAATATTCACTTTACACCAGATGTAACTCCAAATTTTCCCTCTTTAGTTTAGTGCCAGAGCTACAAGGCTAACGTTGCTAACAAACACTGGAAGTCAATAGTCACCCAAATTGTTTCTGTAAATCCTCAAAACTTCTCTCAACCCGCTCAAACCGCATCCAGGACTTTGTTAGAATGCCCGGACTTGCTGATGTGGTTTGGTGGACTGCAAGATTTACTGTAAGCTATAAAAATGAACAAGGTTCACGATGTAGCTCAACACAGCAGACAACCCTTTTAGACAACAGTGCAGGGGTAAGGCATGCGAATGCTACAGATTACAAGATTTATGTTTCTCTTTATAAATAACTGTTAAGCTTGAATTTTCAAACTGAAGTCATATGTTTATGAAAAGAAACAACAAAAATTGTGAACATAATCTGTCCGTTTGCCTGTGACGCATGTGCATGCAAAGAGAAGTCAGATTCTGTGGGAAAGAAATTTTCACAGCACCTAAAATGAGTGCTCACAGTGTTGCTTTACACTGTGAAGTTCTGTTCATTTTTATAGCTCACAATAAGTCATACTGTGTTCAAACCACACCAACAGCAAGTCTGCACAACCTTAATAAGACTTTGGTGAGGTTTGAGTGGATTGAGAGAAGTTTTGGTGGTGTTTTTACAGAAAAGATTTAGGTGACTACAGACTTCTAGTGTTTCTTAGCAATGTTAGTCTCATAGCTTCTATTATATATTGGCTGGTCGACTACAACCAGGGCAAGCGGAATTAAATTAAATGAAACTGTGAATGGTGCAGCAGATTAAATGGAATTGGAAATGGAAATAATTTCTAATACAATTTGTTAAATTTAATGTGATAAGCTGACAGACGACTGTTCACTGCTGTATACATCCTAGGGGTGTAATGATATACTAATTTCACAATACAGTGCTTATTGTCATTTGTGCATCACTATACATTCCAATACAGCACTTGAATAGAAATGCCAACATAATTTCAACATTAATTTTTGTTTTTATTTATTTTTAATAATTCCCAAAATATTTTAAATAACAAATAGATGGCATACAAATAAATGAAAAAAGAAAATAAATAGAAGTACAAGATCTATATAAAGTCAATCAAACATGTAAACTGTAATATTAAATGAACTGAACAATATTAAATGAAGTGTTACAAGTTTATTGACAGTCTGACCTTGTGTTTCAAAGTGTGGCTTATATCCTTTGCCTGAAATACATGAGAGAGGGAATTTTCCAATGTTGCTCAATCAGTCCCAGAACATAGTGGAATCCCCAGCTAAATAGAGAAGGACTCTACAACTGAATAATGGTGGACTCCACAACAAAATAGAGGAGGACTTTACAACCGAATAGAGGTGGACAAGTCGGAAGCTCGTAACAACCATATGGAGCACACTATTTGTTTCACCCATTTAGAATTCTAGCAAGGCGTTCTGGAGGTTAATTCTGGATATTCATTTTTAACTTCATTCTGGATGTTTCAGCTTTCTCAGTCATTGTAGAATCACGTACAGCTCTGAACATGTGTGTGTCTGTTTAGATATTATTTGGTTATTTCTCACTGTGGTTTATCACATCTAGTAGTTAAATAGGTTTCACAAAGACTTACAAATACAGTTTACATTTCCATCAGATTACAGCACCAGAGTTCAGCTCTGTTTGCCATTGAAACAAACCAAGTGTGCTAAAGCTCTGCTCCAGATAGAGATGCTAGTAGTTGGACGGATGGCTGAGACTGAGAAGTTCGAGTACAAACACCAGACTGGACGGGACCGTCCCGACTCGAGAACTACAGCCCTGGTAAGAAGGTAATAAAATGGCCAATTAATGTATATGTAAAGCCTGAACGCACACAGCGAGCTGTATAAGTGGATAGAGATCCTACTTCACTGCTAGCTGAGTTCGGCTTGTTGTCTTAACTCTAACATCAAGCAGACTTCAGTGAATGACCACGATAAGCCATTTGCTGGATGAAACTCTGACACAGTAATATTGGACGGGTAACAAAAGAGAGGGATATGTCTTTTTGAGCATACTTAATCCCCTCCTAATCACTAAATACTGTTTATAGTCTCAAACCCAGCAGCAGAACATTGCTGTAAAATGTCATCTTTCAACATGCTTTGTGCTGCGGGCTTTGTTCCCGTTGCATGAAGCAGTCATGTTTATTAATAGAAGAAATGAGTTTGTTAGGATATTATATCCCCTTGATAACTGAATCCAAATGTTTTGGAATAGTTTGTTTATCCAGGAAAAATGTACTATTAACTGTGTTGCAAATGAATTCATTCAGCATATGTAAATAAACACACGGATAAGAGGGGTTTGGGGGATCCCGGCATTAACCGGGACCTTTTGCTTCGTTCAGTCAATTAAGACAAGCACATATCGTGACATCACTATCACGAATCATCATAAAAACAACAAGACAGTGAAGCACATGTGGCTTATAAACCTCTAAATATAATTGTGTGTTCGTGCTATCGTGCAAGCCCATGGTTGAGATTACAGAAGAGTTTGCCTACACATTATACAACACTCATATACACTTGTGCTGACACAGAAGGCCTCCTTGTATTACTATCTGGCCTGCGTGTTATACATTTGTAGCTGTGGCAGCTGCTTTCGATTAGCTGTAATTGGATTCACTTGTTTTAATTTAAAACTCTGGTGTAGGCTTGTTTCACAATGCATTTCACAGCATGATCATTGTTAACCTTATGTCTAATTTCTCCTTCAGATAATTAACTGGGTGAAAATGCAGATGGTGTTCACACTACAGTATATGTTCTCTATCCAGTCTACCATTAAAGCACTTTTACATTTGAAACTATTAAAACTACTGCAACTCTCAAACAGTGTACTCAAGAGAAAAAGACTTGGCACCTTTGGCCTAGCAAAAGTGGACAGTTACTAAATTACTAAATTCACTATTTAAAAAAATAAAGGTTCCTAAAATGTTATTGGCTTGCATTTATAGTTCTAGGCATTAGTATAGAACTTTTATATTATGTGGAGGTTCTTCACTCTTGCACATCCACTGAAAGAGTGGTTCTTCTTTGGCATCACTGCAAAGATCCAAAAGGCACCTTTTTTTAGCACTGTAGGCCAAGAATCCCATCTTCTTCGGATTCCTGCGAGCAGGTTTTGCCAGTTTTAGACTTTAATATAAAATTTTATTATGAAGCCACTCAGCGCTGGCCCTATCTCTAGTTATGCCGCAGTCATCTGTGGCCTGGAGTCCAAGGGAGCATAACTGGCCTTGCTCTCTCCCGGTGGGTCCCCCATCTCTCTGCACAATGCTATCCCATATGGGCGTCTGTTAGCTAATGTAACAGACTTGGCGGTTAGCATTCTCCTCTAAGCATGTTAAGATGTCCAGTGATGCTGCATTAGTGGCAGTTTGAAATACACTCTCAGAAAAAAAGGTGTGAAACTGTCACTG
>JAILXH010263012.1:4951-16788 GCA_023558415.1 Piaractus mesopotamicus
CATCTTTTAGAGATGCTTGTTTAAAAAAAAAATATATATTTTTTATTATAATTTTATTATTCCAATTTTATTATTACATTTTGTGAGAAATATGTATGCATGTTATAGTACATTTTAATTTATATAGATTCTCCAGGCTGTTGAATTAGACATATTTTCTGAATATCAGGATATTAAAATAAACAAAACATGAGACTGACAACAGGGGGGCCAGAGTAATATTCTATTCTATTCTATTCTGTACTTAACTCTGCTGGCAGTTCCACATCAGTTGCTATTGGTCGTTGATTTGTGTCAGAGATTTATTCCATCAAGATCCTCATTACAGATTCTGCTGAACCGTTTCTTTAGTTATGCATACAACGGCTGTTCTCTAGGCATGCTGAAAATAGGCCACACATACAGATGCGCTCCCTCTCGCTCTTTCTCCCTCGCTTCGTCTCTCACCCCTGCTCTCCTTCGCTCTATTCCTGTCTCTGTCTCACTCCTGCCATCTCTCTGTCTCTCTGACTTATCGTTGTGACTGAAACCCATTCTAGAAGTGAACGTGTCTGCACAGTCTACACAGTGAGCAACTGTTGATTACATGTGGCTCTGGCAGGATCTGAGTGTCTAGATGATGCAATAATTACAGGCGGTGCTTTTGAAGTCCGACTGTAATCCTGATTTATTATCATGCTCTCTGTCTCGCAGTCTCTGTGAACAGTAGATAGATCTGTCCGAAAGAGCAGGCTGGCATGGACTGATTCAGACTGATATCATGAATTACAGCTGATTACTCTCCTAATCTTGTTTCTGCTCTAATACCAAATAAACAGCTCATCACATTTGTGTTTACTACTGATGGTTTTTGGTAAATAACCATAATAATGCTATGATTCTTTTTTATTACTGCTGCTTTGGGGATTTATGAATTGTAGTGAAACTGTGGCCATTTTTTACACATCCAGCCCCAGTTACATTTACTCTTGTTTTTTGAAAATGAATTGCCAAAATGATATATAATCATATGCAAAAGTTTGGGTGCCCTGGCTCAGATGAAATGTTCTGTTGATTTTCTAAGTGAAACTAAGTTAGCACATTCTCTACAGAGAACACACCTCTGCAACTGCCTCTCTGTAATGGATGTGTAAACTTCCTTTTACTTAGAAAATCAACAAAACACATAGCTTGACCAGGAGTTCAAAATTTAGCATATGAATGTCCCATGTAGGGATGGCTTAGTTTGAAAATCTTGATATTAGGCCATTAAGTGTAGGTTTTTTTAACAGCTTTCTGAGGAGATTTGCAAAAAAAAAAAAAAATCCATGTACAAAAGATAAGAAAATCAACAAGAAATGAAAGCAAGAATTTTTAAAACAGGAGTTTGAAAATTCTTAACTTTCTTAACTTACAACCATGCAAGACCTGACAGACCACCACAACTGTCATTATCGAATCAACTTCTTATAGAAAGAATGAAAAGTCTTCAAAAACAAAGAAACTACTGGTGTTGTCAGAACAATAGACTGACCACCCCATTGTCCAGACCTCAACATCATTGAATGTGTTTGGAATTACTAGGATTGTGAGAAGCAGATGCAATGCAGCCAACATCTAAGACTGAACTTTGGAGGTGTGAAAATATTTGACAGATGTTGAAAAGAATTAAAGGCAAAGTGTGGACACACTAAATACTGAAGAATTTTATAATGTAATTAGTTGTTGAGGCTTCTGTGTAATTTTCTGTAAAATAGATTTTCTCTTTTTTTCTGATGCAGACAGTGAATACAGTAATTACTGCTTAATGGCCGTTTTTACTAGACATTAAATGAAACTCGGACTCAGTGCACATTACTGTGTGTAAACATGCTTATGTTCAAGGAGCATGTGTTTTACGGAGGCTGTTACTGTAAGCTACTTATTTCCACCATGACGCTTTAAAAAGAGGGTTTGTGCTTATATAAATTAGTAAAATTTGAAACTGTATTAATCTTATTGAGTTTTATACTGTGTTCACACTTACAGGACAAACTTTTCAAATGATGGCATTTTTATTCTTATTACTGTTGCATGTAGGTGTTGATCATGAATGTGCATTTTAATCTGGGAAACAAAAGAGGATTGCTCTGGCAGTAACTGTTGAGTGGTGTGAATGCAAATAGAGACATGAAAAGAGAGATGGATGAAAGCTTGCCACAGTGCTGTCAGACATAGTCATTCCTCGTCCCTCTGCTTAACTCAACAGGTTGATCTCCGCACAGTGGAGTGGACTGATGCAGGCAGAAATCATGAATTAAAGCTGATTGTTCTACTAATCATCATTAAGGATGTAATCCACAAAAAACCCTACTCCCATATGTGTTTGGTAAATATCTTTATATAAATCATCTGCCGTCTTAAAAATAAAGGCACCAAATGGAACCAAAAGGGTTTTTTGGAGCAATGCCATAGAACTATGTAAGATAGGTTCTCAATCTTGGTCTTGGAGTACCACTGCCATGTGTGTTGTAAGCTGTGTTCCAAGTGCTAGGCTGCGGTCCAGGTGGGCTGCATTTCTAGACCGCTGTTCCAATCAGAAGGATTTTTTGAATCCAGCCGAGAAATGCAGCCCACATTCTGGCAGTTTTTCGAGGATGCTACTGGAGTATCCCTCATGATCATCTGTCGAGCATGATCCTTTGTACACGCGTCTGACTGAAGAAAGTTTAAGAGAAATCCCGGCCGATGAAACAAACCACTACACATTGTTTAAAAAGTCCAGAAAAAGACAGTAAAACTTATAATACACTTTTTATTAGTTGTGTATCTGTTTAGTAGGATGTAAACTGAATTCAGTGTGTGAAGTGCACCAGCCCCCAGTGACTTGAACAGTTTTAGCTTGTAGAATAGCATTTAATTACACACAGATTAATGTTTTGTGTGACATATTAAATCATTCATATTAAAAGTATTGTTTCCATCAATTTTTTGGGATGCACCAATATGGGAATTTGTGGACTGATGTTGATATCCGATATTTTTCATGTGCATATCTGCCAACGATGATACTGATACATGAACATCTATATATATTGTAGCAGTTGCAAATAGATCCACCGGAATGAGCATTACAGTTAAATTTGACACATTTGTAGAAGGTTCAAAATAACAGTGTATGATATGGCAAAAATATATCATAGAGGTGGGCGATAGGGTGAAAAGGCGTTTTCGTGTTTTCATATTTATTTTTTCTGACATTTGATAAGTTGGGACAGGCAAAGTAGTGACACATTTAAGAAATACTGTCAACCACCACTGTAAAGAAATTTGAGTTGGTAAATTTCTACAGAAGCATTTTACATCAAACCACTGTGAATGACTTTGTTTACATCTTAATCACTGAATTCCCCAAACATTTTGGAAAATCTGTGTAATTCCCTTTTAAAGAATCCCTTTTAAAAGTGTTCTTCTGTGGTTCTCCTTCTGTGGTTCTTTATTATAAAGCATGTGTCATTTTATGGATTTATGAATTGTAATGATGCCTTTTTACATGAGTAAGTCTAGTAACGACATGCATTCCAAACTGATATGTATTCAACTAGGGCTCGTTTAGGAGGTTTACTGTCCAAATGATGGGATTTTCATCATTCATATTATTGTTCCATAAAAGTGTTGCTGAAGAATGGGAGCTTAGACCAGCAGCATGAAGAAGAATTGCTCTGGCAGTGTCCGTGAAGCAGTGTGAATGCAGAGCGAGACGGAGCGAGCGAAAGATGGATGAGGGGACAGAGATAATACAGCTTGTCACAATGCTGTCGGCCACTTCACTGTCCGCTCCCCCGTCGCACTCCATAAGTTCCAGAGAGTTTGGACGGAGCTCAAGCCCGGCCCACGTCTCAGGCTGGAATGTGGCTCTCTTCCATTCTGTGTAAGCCTCGGAAGTGGACAGGCGAAGCGCCTGTCTACTGGATAAATCTGGAAAAAAAAATGCATCTTAAGGCTAAAGAGTGGGCTCCGACTCTGAGGGACAGCAAGATTAATGTTGCTCAGAGTTGCACAGTACTCAGCCCTGCGTTTAGACTCCATACTGAAGCTAAAGCGTTGTGTGAGCACAAGCTTATTTCACTACCACACTCACAGAAAAATGAACACATCTGTAGCAGTCAATGGAGAGCCCTGGTAAAACTGACCAGCCAGAACTCGAGAATTCTAGTAGGGCTAGGAAAACACACATGCACACTGCACAGTAAATAAGCATTTTTGCATATATTTAAGTGACTACATTAAATGAATACTAATTTGTCCATCTGCCACATCTGTAGCATACAAGCAGTTACCATAGACAGTAGTTTTAATGTGTTTCCCAGGACCTTTATACTCCATATACACTTACAGTAGTAGCCAATGTTGCTTCAGCACCTGCTGTTGCCTTCTATTATAATTATGTTCCAAATCAATAGATTGTCTGCTCTTTTACTAAATAAAGGGAAATGCATCAGATTATTGTCTGTGGTAATGGATCATATGTAAGTGCAAGCAATTTTTTTTGCCTTTAAATTTAGGCTAATGTTCTGCCATTGCAGTTATATGCAAAATTAGCTCTGCATTCCAGGCTAAGGGTATATATACCCTTTGTACACACGCCTATGTGTGTTTACGTATGTATAGTACTGTGCAAATGTAAGATATTAAAAAAATTATAAAAAGCTATAGAGAAAATGGGGCATCAGAACTGTCACCGTCAGATAAACAGTACTTAAAGCTTTTATCTTTGAGAGAAACCAAATTTTCTTTTCACCGTAAGGACAGCTACACATAGCACTGAGTTGTCTTCTCACAGTGGAAGGGTTGACAGAAACACAAATGGTGCAAATGTAAGATATTAAAAAAATTATAAAAAGCTGTAGAGAAAATGGGGCGTGAGAACTGTCGCCATCAGATAAACAGTACTTAAAGCTTTTATCTTTCAGAGAAACCCAAGCTTCACTCTTGCTTCAGATCTGAAAACATCCACAGGTGTTTCTGTCCATCCTTCCACTATGAGAAGACAACTCAGCGCTATGTGTAGCTGTCCTTACAGTGAAAAGAAAATTTGTAATTCACGTGAAGAAGCAGCTTGTATTCTCAGAGCAATGGACTGGTCACCCCAGAGTCCAGACCTCAGCATTACTGAATGTGTTTGGTATTACTTGAAGCAGAAAATTGACCCAATATCTAAGATTGAACATTGGTTGATCATTCTAAGAGAAATGATCATAGTGGACACACTAAACACTGTGAATTTTTCATATTATAATTAGTCGGTTAATTTTCTGCTTTTTGTCTGAAAAAAATAAAAATGAATAATGTACTTAATGGCTGTTTTGACTGGAAATTAAAAAATAACACTTTTGCACAGTACTGTATACATAAATATCACCAAATGCAATGTTTTTATTGTCTGATGTTGCTTTTACAGGCATAGAATTCAGTGCTATAGATGAAGCATTCATGCCTCATACATTCAATCTCATTGCCTTTCGCCTATTTTTCAAAAATTATAACTTAGATGTCCTTATGTGTGACAGAGCCACAGTGCGGAGAGGGATGTCCTTCAGCACAGCCAGACCCAGTGACCCTCAGCTGTGGGACATCGCCCTGGATCCGGGGAGAGGAAGCAACCCCCAAACGATCTCTGTCATCTGCCAGAGGAAGAATGCTTTTACTGGAAAAAGGCAAGCCTTGAACTCATCCATTATTGTGCTATGCATATGTGGGTCTTTTTACTTTCATGTGGAATTCATTTAAGTACTGCAAAGCCATACAAGCAGTGTTTTCCTTCTTAAATGAGAATTAAGCAACAGACTGTAAAGCGGAGTGAAAAACACCCCTCTTTTCTGTTCGTCTGGTTGCTCTTATTGGAACAGCTGCTGAGACAACCTGTTACCTCTTACAGGTTGGTGTTTTGAATGAAGACAAAATGCTGTGTTTTACAAACAATAAGTCAACCATATCTACTCTGAGCAAACATCAGAGACGTCTGACTACAGTTTTGTAAAATAATTAGAGTTCCCATAAATAACTAAAAACATAACATCTTAATTATTCAGTACCTAACACTGGATTGATGTAGTCTGCTCATTCCAATACCACCCTCCCCTCAAAAACTGGACAAACTATTATAGACCTTAACATGTTCTCATTTGTATGTGTGCTTCCCATTTATTATTAGCAAGGTTAGCGTTTTTAGGACAAATTTTGCCTTAAGCTACTTGTTGCTTCTAAAAACAGCTCCCTTGTTAGTTGCCTCTTAAAACAGTGAGAAGAGGATCAGTAAAAATTTGCTCCACAGCAGGAACTGGATCAGCCTTTTCATTTGAACAGATTTTCGATGTATTTTTAAGACTTTAATCCATCTTTAAAACTACAAACGTCTTGTTAAACATATGCTTTATTTGAATATCAGGCTGAGACATGTTGTGGCTTCACAGCTTTACATACGATTTGGTGTCTGCAGGGATGTGCAGTCATTATTAATGTAAAGAGATTTCCGTAAGTTATTTGGGCCATTGGTCTGTAGGGAAAATATCTGTTTGGAGAATCCTCGTCACGTTCTCAGTGCATAAATTTTTTAGGGCTGAAGCTAATGCTGTGATCAGGGCTGTTTAACCTTTTGAAACGACAAGCCATGCAGAGATGTAGGGGTATTAAAATTACTGGGTCGCGCCCAACTATTTGCATTTGTTAATGAATTAATCAGCAATAAGAGTTAGACAACCAGTGATAGACACTGCTTTACTGCACTGTAACTTCATGTATATTGAATGCTTCTGTCATCAGAACTCCGTAATGTCACTGATACAAGTGCAACTCTTTAAAATACTATGTCTTAAAGGACAGAAATTCAGTCATTGAGAACAAGGATGCACCGATTGTGATTTTTTTTTTTTTTATGGGTGATTCCGATTTGTTTACAGCAAATTGCATGATTTTTGGCCAATTTTTATTAGGCTTTTTCATCCTGAAGCTCACACTGTGTGGGTTGAACGGACACTTGAAACTCACTAACACATTTCTAGTACTTCCTATTAGCCAAAGTTACAATGTGAATAACATTATTTTCTTTTTTAATGGGCCAAATGCTTTTTAAATGTTTCAATTTTAAATCAATCATTTAAATAACATGAATCAAATAAAGTGCTTCATTGAAAATAAAAGCACAATTTAGCACAATGGACCTTTAGCACAATGACTCATGGATAATTATGCTTTGACATTTTGGTACAGGTGTAGCAGCTGCATTCATATACAGTGTGAATGCACTTGCCTGCCTTACACTATTTACATCATAAAATTGTAACACAGATCAGCAAAAACCTAAAAACAATTGTCTAATTGTCAGTTTTGTGTTTGAAGCAAAAATATGCTGATTCTGATCTTTCCTGAGTCCAGTTGTGCTTCCCTAAACAAAGTCATTCAGAGCTGTTTGATGTGAAATGCTTTGTAAAGAAACTTTAGAGGATTTTCCGTATAGTGGTGAAGGTAGGAGCCAGGGGTTGTGTTGCCTACAACGTAATTCTAGCCATTTTATTTACTATCCAAAAAGCACCAGTGGACCTACTTGTGTCTTCTGAGTGACGTTTGGCTTCTGTGCCCACCAATCAAACGGTTATTGTCACATCTCATCACACAGGTGTGAATGTGAGTACAAATCTTAGGTTCGTAGCCCCCTTGTAGTGCTTAAATATATATATTTTTATTATACAATTTTGTACAGTTATAAGTTATGAAATAAAAGTATGATATCTACAGTTGTACACATTTCCGTATGTGCAATTACTAAGTCTGAGGTACAAAAATAAATGAGATGCAGGGTACACAGGGGATAGAATAGTGATATAGAAATCTTCCAGATTATACAAGATATGGTTAGAAGATGTACGAGATGTCAATCTGTATGTGTAAGTATAGATTTGCTAGATTGAAGGTCAATTCTGACTCTCTAGTAGGTTTTCTCTAGAATGACACATTTCACATCAAAACAGTCTGAAAGATTTAATTGTGCAGAAATTTAGAAAATAATTTCCCCTTTAAAGGAACTGTTTGGCAAAACATCAAACAAGACATTATTTGGTGTCCAACATTCTTTGGTTTTGCACTGAACCGTTATTGTAGCTAACAAGTTAACACTAACTGTGTGCCTAAATTATCACATTCTAGCCTCAACCTAGGTTCTAAAATAGACTTACCTATGTGGTTTCTGACACTCTATGACCTACTATTATCTGTAAAAATGGACAATAATATGGACAAAATTTAGATTTGATTCCCAAGATTACCACTGATTCAAAAAATTAGACGGCTACTCGTTTTTTTTTTTTCTTTGCAACATACTTTTGTCCGTTATTACATATAACAGTACGTCATACAGTGTCACAAACCATATAAGGAAGCATGTTTGAGATAATGATTTAATGCGGCAAATGTGCAACATTAGACCTGTAGCTCCTGTGCAAAACTAAAGAAGGTAACTTAAGACACTGAACATGTCTTGCCTTATCAACTGCATCTGGGGTAAAGGGAAATGTTGTCATTTTGATTTTTAACTGAATTACTGCTTTGAAGGGTGTCTGTGTATGTTGATGTATATCAGAGTATCACATATTACACTAGAGTGTCCAGACCCTAGCAACAGAAAATAGCTCCAACTTCCACCTAGCACACTGCCCCGCTCCCCCTCTCTATCTCCCGCAGGCCGACCCACTTATCTGTAATCATCCCTGATACATCTGTCCGTCATCCCGGCTTAAAGACCCGTGCGTTCAGTGCAAGATTAGAGCTGAGATCTCACGTCTTAGCCCCAGTATTAACCAACGAAGAGCCAAGCAGAGAGGATTCCCCCTGCGCTAAGAAACCTATGATACACACCAGGGATGATGGGATGGAAGTGGACCATTTGCCCTTCCACCCCTAAAGCCTTGATTCACCAGTGAAAAGCTTTTGGTTCTCTGGCACAGCAAAGGCCAGTGTTTGCTTCACTTGGTCAAGTACTATTTATCTGACTGTTAGCAGTCAAACACGTTATGATAATTTTAATAATGTCAACTCAAATCCCATTCTGTGCTTTTACCCAGTCATAGACCCTGAATCAAAGTAATACAGATACGGTAGGTCAAGGCACAGACTTCATGTACATAACTCACTCTGAAAATACCAAAAATGCATATAACTGTGCACATATATTTGTTTACTCCACTTGTTTGTTTTCAGCCAAACATTATAGTGATTTTAATATTTCCAACAACAGTGATTTTAATATTTCCAATTCAACACCAATATTGTACTCACTGTAACCCGTTCTCATAACATAAAGAACCTTATATCACAGATATAAACATATTCCAGCTATCTGGATCCAAAACACAAAGACTTTATCTACATGAGCTATTTCACAAACAGGGTGCCATTTGGGCTGCACTGATACTGTTACATTTACAAATATGCTTTTAATGTAAATGCAAAAGATACTTTAAGCCTGGGAAAAGTGTATTCCACTTAAAACATTATAAAACCTACAGCACTTACAAAGCAGTACTTTTGGCTGTCCCAACACACTATAACTACACTTTACCTTAAAATATATCCATTAATATGCTGCATGTGTGAATCCTCATCTCATTTTGAGACATCTTTTTTTAATAAGTCATGGACATAGGTGGCTATGAAAAATATACATTTTTATACATGTCAGTCACTCAACCCTGAGCACATTCACTTCTGTAAAATATCTGCATAGTCCGCGAGGGGCATATTCAACAGGAATGTGCGTCATCCACATTTCCTGAAGATCATGGGAAAAAGAAGAATACATTTTCTGTTTCTTTTTTCTTTATTTTTAATGTCATTGTGGTATTGACTGATGAGGTCACTTTGTTCAACCTTATTACTTAAGTAAATCATTAGAATGTGTGTAATGTCCTCATGTCATTAGTATGGATCCTAGTTAAGCACATTTTGTGAAGTAATTCTATGCTTAAAAAAATTCAAGCCTCAAAATTTAACGTACGTGATCATTAAATAAACAGACATTCTGCCAGTTGTTTGTGTGTTTACGAACCAGATGTTGATGTTTAGATTGCTGTGTGATTTGCAGGGGTCTGCTAGAGGTCCTGCAGCTGGACTTTGAAACGCAGGAGCAGAATGACCAGTTGGAGAGCCAGATGATCACGTTTCGTCTGGAGCTGCCTGGAAACATGATCCGGGACGAGGGCACCATGAGGATTTACACCGTCCAGAGAGACTATGTGGGCATAGTCCCACTCATTATGGTGAGCTGTGCATGTGTGTGTATAACACGTGTTCATGTATTGTTTTTTCCTACAGATTCCATGTGAGTATTACGATTGTCGCTCCCCTTAAGCTTTCTAATTTGTCCTTTTAGAAGTATAGAATTGGTGATAAATCTGAAGTGAATGTGTGGCTGTTAATGCTGATGCTATGGGGCAGCTTGTACATAGATGTATTTTTCATTTGATGCTTCTGTATAGATGCCTTCAGCTATAAAAGTACAATAACCCATATAAATGATTCATAGGTCTCTGTGGAGCTGCATGTCTGCATGTGCGTGTATGTGGGTGGGGGGATTATTTGCCCCAAGGCTGAGTTCCAGCTCTGTTGCCCTCTGCCTTTGATCTGACTCTGTCATCCCTAGTGCTTGTGATTCAGTCCTAATGAAATTGACATCCATTTAAGGGTTACTACTGTGGTCAGGATTAGACCTGTCCACTGCAGAATGTATGCCTTAAAGACCTGCATGGATTTTCTTATTTTTTCTTATCCCACATTAAATGTAGTCCAATAATAAAGGTGCCAAAAGGGTTCTTTGGAGCGATGAACATAATGTTCTTCAAATCCTTGAATATTCTGGTATGTACACATGACACTAGATGGCCAGTCAGTGATTATAAAGACCAGAATCAGAAAGTGGATTCAAGGTTGACATTTAAAGATCAGTGCTACAGAAGAACCACTAAAATAATTCTTTAAAGAATATTTTTTGTAAATGTGATGTGTATATGTGAAGAACCTTTTTTCAATTTTAAAGAACTTCCACATAACGTAAAGGTTCTATCCTAGAGGTCTTCACATCTGGACCTTGGATCCAGTTTCTGGTCCTCTGTTTTGTGTTCACTAGTGGCTAACTGAACTATTAATGTAGCTGAATGGTCACCTTGTGTCAAACCTATCAGTGACTGAAAAACTCCAGGACCGGAAACTGGATTCAAGATCCGGATTTCAAGACCTTTGCTTTATACCAATAAAATTTTTTTCCTACATTCAAACCAAGGCACACTTAGTAACCTTTATTTTTAACAATGTATGTCCCCTTTTATGAAAAGATGACGTTACGATTTGTCATTTAAGTTCAAGTATTTGAGCTAAAATGGAAAAAAATAGGAATTTTGAAAAATGCCAAAGATCATGAGAGGTTGTTTGTAAAAACCAGCCACTGTGGAGCACAATGCTGTTTCTGAAATCACATTGCTCTCAGGAAGCAGGATTTTGTCTTTAACTTTTCGAATCACGGTCAGCATCTGTTGTGCTGTGTACAGAGGCTGCTGAATGACATCTGGTGGGGCTAGAAGTTAAATCTATGCTCAAACCTAATCGGCAAGCACATCAGTCACATGTGTGACGCACTGCAGCAACATCGTTAGAGAGTGTCAGATGCAAACCCCTGTTTTACACACTGCTGAACATGTTTTTAAGACAGGAACAGCTCCACAGGGGGTTGCCTCCACACACCAGCCACTTACCACTGACTTTAGATGGATACAAATGAGGTCTTGTAGGCAGATACATGATACAGATTTATAGCTTAAGTTTTTTTTTTTTTT
>JAILXH010263088.1:139-11440 GCA_023558415.1 Piaractus mesopotamicus
ACGAATAAATTATCATATACAACTTCTTGGAATGATTGTTAATCATTGTAAATAAATTAAGCAATGCAGGTAAGTTACAGCTTTCCTTAATCTGTGTATTCACACACTTTTATACACAAAGCTTAAGTCAACTGCTGCACTATTTAAGGTGAACCAGGAAAAATCTAACAAGAAGCTGGTGAATACGAAATCAGTTTTAGCCTCGTCCTTCTTTGTGTGTTTGGGGGGTGGGGGGGCTTATTTTATTTTTATGTGCATTATGATTAGAAGTGATTTATGCACTGATGAATTTGCTGATGAGTGTGAAACTGTATTTATACTGAAGCTTGCATCAAAATCAATTTTCAGTTGCAGACCGAATATTTTCCTGCTGCTTCGGACAGTTAACCAGCACCATCACAGCTATTACATATCACAATTATTAAATAGAAATAAAACTAGTGAACACTGGTTGAGCACTAAGAACGCTATGGCCAATTTAATCATGAGAACTTATATCTCAGTACACATGTATTTGTTTAAATGTGGCCTGCCACCACTGCTGAAAAAAACTGTTTCGTTACATATATTAGGACATACTCAGACCACAGCGTCAAAGCATTAGGATAACCAGTCACAGACGAATGGCCTGAGACAGTGAAGTTCATGTGACAATCATAATTTTGTTCTTTCTTACTAGATGACAAACAGTTCCGTGGTCAAATTAAAGATGAATTCAAGCTTCAGACACTATCAGTGTTTGATTCTGTGTCTCATTCAGCGTTATGAACTGTCTCAAAATTACAGGAAGAAAAAGTGTCTGAACACTGTAGAGGGAAAAAAAACAGTACCTACCCGAGGCTACCCGAATAAGAAGACTGTTACCGCAATAAACCTAAACTTAAAAAAACATCATATAATAATATGCTACAATATATTTGGAAAATACTATAATACTGATATTTTTCTATACCAGCAGTTTGGTGACTTCTCTGCACATTATATTCAATTATACACTATAATAACTAATCAGTTAGTTAACAGGTTTAATGTGTGTGTGTTAGAGCAGAAAAGTCACCAAACTGTGCTGGACTAGAGCCTTAAAGTCCTCCAGTCTAGACGTACAGCACCTGGGCATGAACACAGAGTGGGTGGCAACTGGTCATTCATTAGTTTCCACCAACCCTCAAGAGGCCACTAAAAGCTCTGCTAGCTCTTCTGAGATTAAAGGCACCCGCTCAATTTTCTCCCCATTAAAAAAAACAAAAAAACAAAAAACTGTCTTCACATTAAATAGGCACTGCTGTTTACCAATGAGCTCCCTAAATAAAGCTACAACTATATCTGTACTGTCCATCCTAATGAGACCTGAAGAGATAGTGACTATTAAAACTTGCTGTGAGGCCCAGTTCGTGTTTATTTTAGGACCCCCGGCCTGCTTCCAGCGAATGAGCAAGAGAGAACAAATCTTACCGGTTGGCAAAGCTAACTATTTACCAGTTTACTTCAAGAAACACAAATCTGAAAAAGGTCAGTGACAGTTCAGTCGCCGAGCGTTTAGGACAAGTCACAGTGTTAGCGCAGCTGAATGCTTCTAAAGAAAAACACAAGCTTGTATAGCCTCTTAACAGAAGTTAGCATCACAGATCAACATCTAGCGACAGCACTCAGCAATGCAGGTTAAACTTTAAGTGTCACTCAAAAATGCTAACAATAAGTGAAATCTACTAGCACAATCTCATTTTCACAGTGGTGAACTGTGACTGTTAGAGTTAGGCTGTCAACTCGGGCCATAAATGTCACTAAAAACACCTCTATGGCATTGCTAATTTCTGCTATTCCCCCCATGGGATTCTAAACGTATATGAGCATTAAGCTGAAGGCGATTCACATTAACATATTTTGGGTGTTCTACATTAAACAAGAACATCTGAAGCTTGTGAAAGATGTTCCATGTTAAAAATTTGAAGCTTGTAACAAACACATTTAACATGTCTATTTTTACCTTTTATAGCAAAGCCCTGGCACAGAACTACCCCTGTTTTCCATTTCTAACATCTGACTGAAACGCACTGGTTAGGCTACCATTCATACTCTCAGTCAGTGACGTATCTGGGACTTCCAGAAGGCCTAAACTAATGTTTTGTCCTCACACAATTGGTCCCAGCCATTGTAAATCAAAACATGATTGGCTAAATCCACTGTCACTTCCTAATTATGCTGATGGTTAATCTGAAATACATTAGGCATTCAGTACAGCTTCTGAAGCCCTAACCAATGGGACAACTTGCTTGACAGAATTTAACTAGATACTACAAAGCACAATATCCTGATTGGATCATTTTCAGTAGGCAGTTTAAAAAATGTAACCCTGGACCAGGGAGTAAAGGCTACAAGGTTAGAACTTTGTGGGTGATGTAACCCTTTAAAATATATCTGCAGTTCAAATGCTTGCTATGTTTGCCAGGACACAGACTATAAATAACAACAATCATCCTCTCAAATATCCCCAGACAATGCATTAGGTGCATGAGGAGGAGGGAGTCCAAGTTAGCCATAGGATGCTGCACCAGTGCCTATTTGTGTCTGACAAATAGGTTGAAAGCAGAACATACTGCTGGGTGGTAATGATTTCAACATAAAAATATTTTCCAAAAAATATTATGGTATCATATGATACACTATATGGCCAAAAGTATGTGGACAACTGACCATCGCACCTACTGTATATGAGTTGGTGATCCATTCGAAAACCATGGGCATTAATATGGAGCTGGCCTCCTCTGTGCAGCTGTAACAGTTTATGATCTGGAAAGGCTTTCAACAAAAATTTGGAGTGTGTCTGTTTGTGCTCATTCAGTCCAAAGAGGAAGGAAAAGAAAAGAGCCCTAAGAGCATTAGCATTACCCTTTACTGCAACTAACTCGTCTAGCCCAAACCCTAAAAAAAATGGCCCCAGACCATTATCAACGCCTCCACCAAACTTTACTGTTGGCACTATGCATTCCGGTAGGTATCGTTCTCCTGGCACCCACCAGTGCCAAACTCACCATCAGACTGCTAGGCAGTGAAGCATGAATTATCACTCCAGACAATATATGTTTTCCTGCTCCAGAGCCCAGTGGTGGAGTGCTTTACACCACTTCAGCTGACATTTGACATTACACAATAATGTGGCTCCTGGAGGCTGATGTTGTTTTAAAAGAGATTAATGCAACAGAGGAGAGACCATTTTTACGTGCTACGTGCATCAGCAGTTGACGGATGAGCTTTGTGAGTTTGCTTAATCACCTGCTTCAAGCCTGAGCTGTTGTTGCTCCTAGACGCTAACATTTTACAATAATAGCACTTACAGTGCTATTATATACAGACCTGTTAGATCTTTATGATTTAAATTATTTCTTTAGGGGTACTTTAAGCTTTTATTATCTATCAATAATACCACAGCAGAAATACACTACATTTAACAAAGAGTTTTATTTAATAATCTAAACTACTGTGTGACACCAATGCCAGCAGACTGGTAGAGACAATACATCAGCCAGTCTTTGCAGAAAAAAAAGAGCATAACAAGAAGGATATTCCACTCTGGGTGGAGTAGATCATACATAGAGAAATGGGGCTCATTTAAAACTCACCTCTGGTCCCAAACCACCAGATGGAATAGGTATTTGCTGACCGACTGTTTGCTGGTATGCTGGGGGGCACATAGTTCAGCTACCCCATGGGTAAGCGAACATGACAGGAAAAACCCTTCATAACTGGGAGAGAGAGGGAGAAATAGAAATAGAGAGAAAAATCAGTGAACAAATGCTCAGTAATCCACAAAAAAGAACTTCAATTTCAAATTTATTCCACTAAAAACAGGGGGTGATCTTTAATAAAACATGAAAGATGAGCTAGAGGGTCGCATATAATATCAATCTGACACAAAGATCAAATCCAGGTTACTTGGGACCCATTTAAACAAAATGAAATTCGTCATCCATGCCTGTTTTATTAAATTTCACTGGCACTGTGCATGGCATTTAACCATAGAGGATAGTAACCAGAAATCGCAGCCTGTTGCAAAAAGAAGTCCTCTGAGGCAGTCAACGTGCCTGTATTTCAGTCAGTTCAACTTCTATAACAGTGAAAGCTGGCAAGAGCAAGGCAAGTCATCTCTGCTGCCAGTCCTACCAATCACTCTCCTGCATTTTTATTCCAAGACTAGATCACTGGGAATCTCTTTAAAAGGAAAAGCGATCTCAGGAGGCCATCCGCAATAGAAAGAAAAACATTCCTCAGCTAAATGTAATGCCAGATCCTGAAACATCGAACCACAACATGTATATGTGAGGAACACGGCATATAAACTAGCAATGTATAGAATTCCTGGGCTAATAATGGTAACTAATCATCGACACATTCTTGTGAAGATACCAGTAATTTATCTATTCAAATTCACACTATACTCCAGTACTGTGCAAAAGTCAGAAACCTCCTTTTATTTAATTTGCAATCAAAATGGTCATTAATTCATTTTTCAGTGTCAGCTAAATAAAACATCGATAAAAAACATTACACAGGAGCCTCAACAACTAAACATATTTTTTAGTATTTAGTGTGTCCACAATTAGTCTTTATTACAGCTTCCATTCTTTTCAGGAGACCTGCTTTCAGTTTTTCAAAGAAATCTGCAGGGAGATTTTTCAACACCTCCAAAGTTCAGCCTTAGAAGCTGGTTTCAGTCTCTGCTTCTCATGATCCAAGTAATCCCTAATGCATTCAACAATGTTAAAGCCTGGGCTCTAGGTTGGACAGTCCATTGCTCTGTGAACACCATCTTTGTTTCATTTGCAATTTTTTTTTCTTTTCTCAGTAATGGCTTCTTGACAGCTACACATCCTTTCAGACTCATAACACTGAGTTGTCTTCTCACAGTGGAAAGATTTTTTTTTTTGAAGTAAGAGTGGAGCTTGATATTTTTCTCTCTCTCAAAGATGAAAGCCTTAAGTACTGTTTATTTGATAGTGAGTTACCAGTTTTACTGGTCTACCAGTCTTGCATGGGCGTTTTAATATATATTCTTTTTATTTCAGTTTTGGAAACGTTCATTATATAAGTGGATTTTCTTATATCTAGTCTCCTCAGAAATATCTCCTGAAAAGGGAACGCAAACACAATGGCCAGAAATTTAATAAATGAAGGACAGGCCTCTGTATTAAAACAAAAAAACAAAAAAAAAACAAAAAAACAAATGCAGAGTCTGAGGTCTCCTAGCATAAAAGGCATTTGCGAGGTCCATTTACTCATGTTATCAGCTTCCTGTCCACCTATCTACTGGCCCTGTCACCAGATGTCATGCGTCACTGTGGCTGCCCTCCAACACCACTGGACAGGTGCCGAGCGCCCTCCACTCAGCCCTTGAGGGGTCAAAGGTCACGGCAAGTTCCCATGCTGCGTCCTTTGTGGCTACCCAATCCGCAGTCAGCATCAGTTTCAGATAGAGACAAAGGCCACTGGTCCACCAGGGTCAATGGGTGGAGGAGCCTATTCCCGTGGTGGGAAGGGGGAGGGGAATGGGCTCAATCATTTTTAAAAGCATAGCTTTAAGGTTTCTGGGCTCATATTTATTTTTTTACTCAGCTCTGTTGATCAAAACTAAAGTCTGTAATGTGTATGTACTGAGGGATGAACAGACATAAACATACACTACCCAACACAATAAACCCTATCAAGAAAGGGGCCTGCCGTTTTCAGGGGATTCTATCTGCACCCCATAAATACTATGTAATCCCACTGGATTACAATGGACCACAGTCAGCAAGGACAGATGGAATATGCCATTCTGAGTGTGTGTGTAGAAAGTAGTTTATCTGTGTCACATGATTATTTAGTTTGGTTATTTAGTTTTTAGTGCTGAGAAACAAAGTTGAACGTGGCAGATCTTATCAGTGAGAAGTTCCTTGTTAAAGCAGTTGACTGACAGTTGAATTTAAAATGATGCACTTTTATAATCACAGGATTGTTGGTATTTTTTCTTTTTCTTCCTTCATTTTGCAATGAAACCGAAGGAATGCTGGTTTCTACTATACTGTAAGCCTGATAATGGACACCACTGTCTGCCTTACACTGTGTAACGCCTTCAAAAAAATCCCTTCCAATGTGCCATTGTTCCTTCCACAGAAACACAACAATTATGTGGATTTGCACTAAAATCTTCATTGTTTAAAATAAGGAAATGAAATGCATTCACAACAGCTGTCTAGGTAAAAGAGCCAGGGAATTACATGATTTTCTAAGACTTATGAATGACATACAGTACTGTGCAAAAGTCAGAGACCTTCCTTCATTTAGTTTCCCGTGTAAACAGCCATTAAGTTATTGATTGATTGATTTTTTTAGTGCCAAGAAAACAGCAGATAACATATTCAACAGAAAACTACACACATGATGTTGAGGTCTGGGTTTGGGAAATTAATTTAATGAAGGCCGGTCCCTGACTTTTGCACAGTGCTGTACGTGGCTACAGAGGAGCACAGCTGTGTTTGATTACCTGGCAGCCCAGGTGATGGGAATGCGGTGAGCAGCGTAGATGCTGAAGGACAGCACGTTGGTCACCATGCCCGCCTCCTGAATGGGTGCCGTGGGCCGGCTGCTAGGCGGCACTGTGTGGAAGTTGGCATTGAACGTGAGGCAGTACAGCTCCACTAGCTCCAAGATGGCCGCCGTCAACCTCTCAACTATTTTCTCTGGAAAGAGCAAGAGTGTCACTGAGGAGGTCAAGGACTTTCCACATAAACACACTCCAGCAACAAGTCTGATAGGCTTGCAACTCTATCAAGACACACGACACGGACTTCCTGTTTAACAAGACATTCTTCCTTTAAACAGATCTGGTTTTAGCTGAAGCCAAGGGATATCACCAGAATAGACTGCATTTCTCTGGGGCTGTTTAAATAACAAATTTATCTCCTTTTCTCCAAACATGTTGTTTGGAAAGCCAATGTATGTGCAAATCTTCAGAGCTTATAAAGCTTGTATATGGGTCTAAGCTTCTCTGAGAAGATCAATGTAGAGCATCAGCACTATAGCAAAAATCTTTGACAAAAAGTTTGACAAAACTACAAGAGAACTATAACTGACTACAGCTAACAATCAAACAGAGGTAAAGCATCCATGGAGATGCCGCTCTGCTAAGACAGAAGCTGATTCTCCACCGCTGTTCATTCATTTGTTAAACCAGTTAGAATTCAGATTACATTCCAAAGGAAGGTGAGTAGAGTGCATCCTGAGGGGAGAAATGCATCCGTCCTGTTTATTCCTTCAGAGAACCTCAGACATCCTTACTGCAGGAGGTCAGGAACCTTTCCATAAAACACACTTCAACAACAAGCATGACAGGCCTGCACCTCTTATACACACACACACACACACACACACACACTTTTCCAATTGCCCCAAAAAGGTACAGCCATATGCAAAATTTGAACATCCTCAGTTAAATGACATAGCTAAATATTTAGGTCACAATTTCTATTTATTTGCTGAGTTGCTGAACATTAAACATAGCATAACACGTGCTCAGACCATATATGATGTATTATTTTCCCCCAATATGTAAACTTCAGCAAATAAACAGCAATTGTGCATTAAAATGTGCAGAAGTGTGCTCTTTGCAGAGGATGTCTTTTACTTTGAAAATCAATAAAATGTAATTTGCCCAAACTTTTGCTACGACTTTATTTTGAAGATACTACTGTTCCATAGTTTAGAATCACTGTAAAACCAAGCTGGTTCCAGATAAAACTATTGTAGTCTTGTGCAGTTTCATAGCTTTCAAATAATTAGAAGGAAGCTAGCAAACTTTTTAAAAAAAATTACAAATTTCAGATCTGTCCAGAATGATGAACAGAGCTACTGATGATTCTAAAATGACAGAGAAGCTGTGAAACATTATATTATTATACCAAAAATTCTTAAACATCAAAAATGCCTATTTGAAAAGTGGTGTTCCAATCAAAGGTGTTTCAGAAAATGTATTGCAGATAACTGAAATATTAGAATCTTTAAAATTGAATCAAAGATAAATATACAGGAGTAGGACTGTCATAATTAACTCAATTGAATTTGATTACTCATTTACAAGAACTATCTTTTTAAAAAATTTCCATCTAAATGAATGGGCAGCGTTTGGTTTGCATCGTGTTGATGTATTTTGAATATTACCACTGCTCTCTCCTTCATAAAAAAATCAGAATTTGATGGACAGGACCATTTATATGTTTTTTTTTTTTGCCATTTATTTATTTATCTATTTTTCCTTTTTTTATGAAGACTTTAAATGATTTCTATTTTATCTTTTTCGAACAAGGTATACTGAAATCTTTGTTAAAACGGTCATGCATTGCTTGTTATTGTGCAGTTAAGTCTATTTGTATTGTCTGGTCTTTTTAAATTGATTACTCAATTGTCAAAATAGTCAGCAGATTAGTTTTAGCAGATTACAACTGTAATGGATAGTCAAAGCCCTAAACAGAAGCGTAAAAGTGTCGAGTGAGTGTCAAACGCTGATTAGTGCGGCATGACGGCTACGGTACCTCGAGTTTCTCTCTTTGCCAGCACGCTCACATCCTGTAAGGGGAGAAGCACAGACATGCACACTGTCAGTTGTGTAGCGGAACTGAAACTAGACAAGAATACTGCACCAAGGAAAATTTCTTGCAGCATTAGCGTTTTAGCTTTAAGTGTTAACAGTTCAGCGAAGAGGTTAGCGCTTTCGGTTTCTTTAAATGATGAAGTAGCTGCAACAGCCAGCACTGCAGATGTGCAGACGCTAGCATACCAGAGCCTCTATAAGAAACATTCAGTCAGTTTTCCAATAACTCATCTACATCGAGTCTGCATCAGGTGTGCGAGCATGTTCTCACCTTCTGCACCCTTGGCTGTAGTCTGCAGGGGCAGGCGGGCAGCTGGTTAAGGGCTGCGGTGATGTCGGGTGTTTCCACGGCAGCGAGGGAGCTGCACAGGGCCTTCACTGACTGAACCAAGCGCTCCACATGCAATGGCAACTCAATCTACCAGCAATACAGAGAGAGCATCCATTCCATTGTAAGTTTTTTTTTTGGTAGAACTGCTAGTTTATTAGGTCTACCCTCATTGGCCATTTTATCAGAAACAACTATCATCTAGCTAGGAAATTATGTTTACAATTACTGACTGCAGTTTAGAGCTTTAATCAGGCCTGAAATTTTGGTCTGAATTTAAATACATCCCGAGAACTTTCTGTCCCACTGTGTTATGTTCTGAGTCTGAACTTGACCGAAGCCTGACAAAATTCTGTCTGAACACAACTCTACCCTTGTAATCAAGGTCTGAATCCCACGAAATTATGTCCCAATCAGCCTTAAAACTGATCACCACTACTGTGTAGTAACAATAATAGCCAACATTTGATCATGGACTGATAAAGTAAGAAGTTATTTAGGATAAAAATGATAAAATAATGAGCCGTGCCTAAATGAATTTATTCACCCATCAATACTTTTGAACAACATCCTAAATGTTTTTTTGTCTGAATAAACTTTCCATATTGTGCTTTTTACATGTTGTGTAATGTTTATATAGTAAGGGATATAGGAAGGGATTCACCTGCTTAACTCCAAAACACTATTTCTTTACACAGAACATGTTACATATAAACACAGTGAACATATAAATTATTAACAAACAAATTAAAAAGTCCTCCACACTAATCAGTACTTTTCCGAATTGTTTTGCTGTTTACTTCCCGCACATCAGTTATCTCAGAAGTGTGGGCCTCGGTGCTACAATTTGTCAACGTGAGTGATTCTAGCTGAAGCCTAGCATGCCAGATTGAAACTGTTTTAAGGTAATGATAGTAAAGAGGAAAACTAAAATGTAAAAAATAAAGCAGAGGAAATTCATAGTAAAACCTGTTTAAAGTGGGAGGTGGGCTGTTAGAACCTAACTGTGAAATTTGAAGCCGACCTGACCACGACACATATTTGGAAAACGATGTCTGAAACCATCAGTCAGGATCACGCATCTATCATTGGAAACACCCACAAGACCACCACTGACCAGATATTATTTGGGTAGTGGACCACTCTCAGCACAGTAGTGACAGACATGGTTGCAGTTTACCCAGTGCAAAAAAACAGTATGTAATACCTCCAGTGTTGCTGGAGGTATTACATGTCAGCAGGTTAAGAACAGTCTCATAATCAAAAATATCCAGTCAACAGTGGTTCTGTGGTCAGAAACTGGGATAGATGATGAATAATAAATCATACATGGAAAACAATGAGCTGTAGCCTCTAAATGTAATCCTACAAGGTGTACCAACAAAGTAGGTGTGTCTAACAAACTGGCCAGTAAGTGTCATAGCTTGAAATATTTGCCCGTAGTGCTCATGTCTGGTTTGGACTCAATTTCTCATCACCATTAAATATATGAGCTTTTATTCGGCACTTTGGGTGATGAGTTTCGGACAGAATTTTGTCATGCTTGGGTCCGTTTCTGCCTCAAAACCTGATGATGAGATGATGTGGTTTGGGTTGGGCCAGTTTCAAACTGAATTTTGTCAAGCTTGGGTCAGTTTTGGACTCAAAATCGATGTGGTTAGGGGCAGACTCTGGTAAGTGTAGACATCTACAGGTTATTGCACTGATTTGCTCTGTATTGATTTTTTGTCACTGAGATTTGTGTGTCTAAACTTACCTCTGACAGGACGAAGGACTCAGCCTCATTATGAAAGGTGTCCAGTAGCAGAGTGAGCGCCTCCCTATGGAATACCACCAAAGAGGTTCAGTGCAAGGGTGCCATTTAGAGACGTAAAAACTGTTTGCTGATTCCAAACTACCTTGCCTCTCACCTTGTCACAGTTTGCTTGATGGGCCTCTCCTGCAGGAGGATGCTGTGATTCATGGTGGACTGGGTTTCGTCATCATCCCGCTGCCAATAAACAGTGTATAGAAAATATTAATTATAATTAATCTGAGGACTTTCAGTTATTTATGAGCACATTACGTATATGTACTGGATCTATAACTGGATTCTGAGTTTTAGTAATTTAATATTTGCTTGCTGCTATGTAACACTCACCTTGCGCGCTAGCTCCATGTTTACAGAGCTCCTGCTGGTGAGGAAGAGTCGGATGTCCCAGTCAAACTTCAGGCACTGCTGGATATACTCCAAGCCTGCGAGGGTTTGAGAACTGAGACAGACACAGAGACAGAAATAGACAGACAGAGAGAGAGAGAAAAAGATCTTTAGCCTACAGCCTAAGCAACCTTAATGAATCACCACTGTTCTTAG
>JAILXH010263130.1:286-12036 GCA_023558415.1 Piaractus mesopotamicus
TACGAGCATTAAGTTGTTTGAAGTCAGAAGGAATTTCAAGATGAATCTCCTGTAAAAACAATAGCTATATGATGAATGAAGCTGACATGTGAATACAGATCCTCTTTAACTTGTGTCATGCTCAGGTGTACTTTATCAGGACCTTCATCTGAGGCCTGCTAACCATCTGAAAAGGAAGAAAATACGTCACTGTCGATCTCAGGCTGGAACCTGATCACTCCGGTGCCAGAACGGTCGACAGCTTGTAAGGTAACTAAACTTAAGTCTGCACTATGTAAGATTTCTTTGTTAAAATTGAAAGAAACAGCATTTCTGAGTCAAGAGAGAAAAACATGTTAAAATTTGATGTCCTCAAATTTTACATAGTAAAGCGTTAATCAATCAAATTTTTAGAATGGAGTTACTGCTGATGCAAACACCATATTTAATGTAAATATGCGCTCATTCCAAACATGATGCCTGCACACGTTTCCAAAAAAGTTGGGACAGGAGCATTTTACCACTGTGTTACATCATCTTTCCTTTTAACAGCACTTAATGAACATTTGAAGACTGAAGACACCAATTGATCCACTTTTGAAAGTGGATTTTTTTGTCATTCCTGTTATGCAAGTTGTCAGCTTTTTTATTTTGCACTATAGAGAGTGAAATACACAAATCTTTTAAAACGCTTTCTTAAACTGTTGGATCTGTTGCATTTTTAGCAAAGTGGTGAGCCTAACCCCATCCTTGCTCATAAATTTTCTGGATTCTCCTTTTATACCCAATCATAACTACATCACCTTTTTTAAAATGTGTTCTGAACATTTAACAGCATTTTTATTCTTAAGTTGCCCCATTTCTGTTTTTGTAATGTGTTGCAGGCAGCCGCCCTCCGCCAAAGGGATCTTAAATGTTGTTTATTGTTGTTAATGCTGTCTATTAGTTTGAGGTGTGTGTATGTGATATTTGTGTTATTTTGTATTGGGCTGTGGTTTACTTACAGCAGGTTGAGTGTTTTCCATAGAATGAAATTGCATGGTCATGGTGACCTCCCCTGAAATTTTTGCTGTGTGTTATATGCTTCAGGGCGGACAGCGAGGAAGGCAGAACCCGGTGAAAGACAACAATTGCACTTCTCATAGCAGAAGTCATGGCCTTTCCCATATCAACTTCTTCGCCAAGGCGCTACAATATTGACTAAAATCAACAAAGTTAATGAGTCAAAACGCTGCATATTTTGTCTTTGTACTGCTGCATATTTAAATACATGTCAAAGAGGATTTACAGATCACTGCTTTCTGTTTTTGTTTGCATTTCAAACAATGTCCCAGCTTTTTTGTAATTAGGTTTGTAAACCCAGAGAAGCTGTGCTTAAGTGAAAGTATGGGTACTGCGTCATAATATTTCTCAATTAAATGTGTTTGGAGCCAATAATATACATAAATGAAAGTAAAAGCATCCATATTTAAACATCCTTTACCAAACAAAAGTGCACACAAGTATTTTGATTAGCATTTTTATTTTTGTCCACACTTTACAATGAAGGTGGACATTAAAACTATAAAACAATTCATATGGACTTATGCAGTGACCAAAAGCAGTGTTGAACTAATCAAACTATTGTTTATTTTAGATTCCTTAGATAGCCTTCTTTGTCTTGATGCTGCTTTATACACACTTGGTAATTCTCTCAAGCAGCTTTGTGGGGAACCAGCTGTGATCATTTTTCAGCAGGACCAAGGAAGTTTCTCATACTCTCAGACCTTCTGGTTGCTGAAAATCACTTAGTGGGGGGGCATTTTTCATTTTTGGAATTCAAATTTAAATTTTTTATTTGGAAGTAATTTTGTACATAGGCATCAATCAAACTATTGAGAAGCAATAGGAGCAAAACAAATCATTTATACTTGACAACTGCAGCCATTTGTTTTATGTCAATTAACATATCGTTGCTGTTCAAAAACAGATTTCTCAGTTTTTTTCCTCGATTTTTCATCTTCTACGTCATTTGAACACAGCGGCTGCTCTTGACATTGTGTTAAAATTTGTGATGATCGCACCAATGGAAATGCTCCAAAATCACTCGGAATAAAACCTTGCATTAACTTACATAAAAAGTTAAGAATGTATTTGTCCTCTCCTGTAAAGTCACTACATCGGAGCTACATGTTTTACTTTGGACAGTAACAGTATTGCTGTCTGTTGTCTCTAGAGATAAATGAGGGTCATACAGAGTTCTGATCGATCATGTAGGCTTATCAGAACGTGCAATATATGCAATATATGTTTGTTTAGCGGTACTGATTTCAGTTCATTGACCATAACACTCTCCTACTCCCAGATGAGGACATGTAGGTGTTTTTGACACAGTGAACGCCACCCTGAGGCCAGTGGAAGTCAGTCAGTGGAAGCTGACTTGACCTAAATACCTCTGAACAGCAGAGAAAAGCCAGGCACAAAGTGAAGCACGGTTTCGTTTTACAAACAGGAAGTGCACTGGAAATGTACACGCAGAGGGGCACAAACACCTCAGGCACAAAGTCCAGCTTGCGTTTACTGTTTTCCTCTCATCCACCATATATTCAAATCGATGTTTTAGCTGCACAAAACCATGAAAGGTAAGCACGCGTTCTGATTTTTTTCAGTCTTCCTCCAGTAGTTTTCTAGCCTGAACTGGCAATGTGCTTGTAGCTTTAATAAAGCTTTAATCAGATCTATAATGCCTAATTACTTGTCATAGTGTTTGAGGTGATAAGTGCATATTCACATGACGTCATTTATCTCATTGGTAACTGGTGATCTATTTGGTTATTTATTCATTTATTTAATATGTATTTAATGAGCATACATACATGAGCATAGAAAATGACAAATATTTCTGAAGCCAAGTATCATAACATTTATAGTGATACACTAGACGGGCTGTTATTATGGAAAACCAAATTATTCTTGATTTTCTTTTTCAGATAAAAGAGTTCAGTGTAGTATGCAATCATCGTAAAAGTTTCAAAACATCCAACTCACTCCCCAGTCCAAACAGTCCATATATGAAAACTTGTCGCAATGCATGTTCGAACATCTGCTCCTTCAGCCTACAGCGGCTTAGCTCCACCCATTCATGTTGAAGAAATAAGGAGTCTTTCAGTCTGGACTGCTTTTGGAATAAGGTACATTACGGGGCAGCTGTTCAGAACCGACATTTACATGTATCAGTCTTACACAGTAAGTTTAGTAAATAATAAAGAGCACTTGTAATTCTAATGGATAATTTGTGTGCATAAAGCCAAACAACAAAAAAATACAAGAAAATATGAGATATGCTCCCTTTAAAGTCCCCCAAAGAGGCTTGTGGGAGGACGAGGTGAAACATGATATAATTGGTAAATATTATTTTTGCCCACCAGCTGGGTAGCAACACTATTGTTATCTGTCGTCTCTAGATATACACGGTTTTTGACCCCTGTCCACCGACACCTCTGATCAATCATGTAGGCTTATCGGTGTGCAGTGTGTCAATGCATGTTTGTTCAGCAGCGCTGATTTCAGTTCATTGAGCATTACATAAAACTTGTTTCGAACAATATCAAACTATAACTAACTTATGCACAGCCCACATTCTATGCTTTATTTTCTTCCCAATATGTTAAAATCAGCAAATAAATGGTCATTTCATATTATGTCCAGAAATGTGTTCGCTGTAGAGGATGTGTTCATTTATTTTGACTGAGAGAAGCAGCATGACAAAATTTTGGGGTTGCAAAAATTTTGCAGACTGTAAGTTGGAGCTTATATTGTTCTGAATGCAGTCATTTTCAACATGCATTTCTGTGCTCTCATCATTTATTAATAGTCCTTCTTATTTCTGCTTGTCATCACATTCATATGGTGGCCAACAAGATTGGAAGAAATCAAGGAGGAGCTGCAAACCCAGAAAACACTTTCATCGTAATGACCACACCAGCGCTACATTTTCCAAATGTGCTGCAAATACAGAAAACATATGCCAGTCGCAACACCACAGACACGGTTCTAGAGGACACGTAAAGAGGGTGGAGCCATTCAAACTCTTGAATTTGGTTTATTTGAACAGATAATTAATACCACCGTATTGTAATGGGAAGTGGCTGTAGATTGTAACTGTAAAATTTCAAACAGCAATACTAAATATGACTAATAACTACCGTAGTACAGCTATGATGTCAGATAGCTAACTAGCCAGCCAAGTTAGCCATAAGCTTACTGTAATGAGAGTCCGCAGTCTTATCAACTTCTGTCAGTGATCTTCCATCACAGATATCCTGTCCCCGTTTAGACGCTTCTTAGACGCTCACTTTTGTTGTGTTGTGACTGGTTTTGCAGCATTTCTGAGTTTGCAGTGCATTTGTGACATATAGTTTAGGTGTAGTCATTTCGATGAAAGTGTTTTCTCAGTTTTCAGCATGTTTGTAAATTGTAGCTGAGACGTAATCACGTGGATTAAAGTGTTTTCAGAATTTGCATCGCCTTTATGAGTCTGCGATGCAGATTTCATTGCACCGTCGGTTCTTGTCGGTCACCGTACATTCATCACAATATATTTATAGCAGCATACAGATCAGGGTAAAAGTTTCAGTGAAACTCTTGAAATAGCCAATAAAATTTTTATCTCTATACTGAACGTGTATAAGAAACTATAACCCTATTTCCAAAAAAGTGTGTGCAAAATGTAAATAAAAACAAAATGCAATGATGTGTAAATCATTTAAATTTCGTTGAAAATAGTAAAAAGGCAACATACCAAATGTTGAAACTGAGAAATTTTATTGTTTTTTGAAAAATATATGCCCATTATGAACTTAACGCTAAGAACATGTTCCAAAAAAAGTTGTGACAGGGGCCTGTTTACCACTGTGTTGCATCACCTCTTCTTTTAACAACACTCTGTAAGCGTGCTATCAGTAGCACTGTTTCTTTACTGTGATTTAATAACTATACTATTGACTATGGTATTGACTATAGACATTGTGACTAACTCTATCTATAGGTGCACTGTGTTCACTTACTTTTACATTTCCATCAGGTGTTTTAAGGTAAGGAACAGTTAAAACCATGTGGAGCTGCAGGTCATCAGAAGCAGAGTTAATAAACACTGACTTAATCAGCTGCAAAGCTCGCCTAGCTAGCTCTTTAGTGGACACTGCCAGTGTTAGTTAGTTAGCAGCTGCAAACTCGAAAGATGATACAGCTTCTTTCAACATCTACGTTTACCTAAATGTTTCAGTTTCCAAAATGTATATTTCACACAGCTCAACACGGGACAATAGAAGTGTGTTACATAAATAAACATGACCAACAGCGTCCGTAAGGGTGGACATGTCAGCGCAAATCTCTCGTAGCACTACGCTCAGTAAAAAGTGCTCCGCCACATTCGAGGAAGATCACAGCTCTCTGAGTGGCCGTGGTTACGTGTTCAGAAGATCTGTCACTCTAATTCAGCTGACCGGTAGAAAGTGCAGCTGAACGCCCCTGTTAAAAACTGCCAAAAGTCAGAGACAAAAGAATAATTTCAGAAGCAAAGGAGCAATTTCAGAGGCAAAAAAAAGGCACTAGCACAATCAGCAAATACGAAGAAATGAAAGCAAATACTTGCAAAATGACTATTAAATTTATATCAGAATGATTGAAAATGAACAGACATCTTTTTGAAACATTAAGTTTGATTTAAATCTCATTATTTGCAGTTGCAACATATTTTGGATATTTTTATACTGAACATTTTGCCTGTGGATTTTATAATTTTTGAAACTTTTGGCACAAAATGAACTCCACAGCAATGCATTTAAAATGTATTTCAAATGTATAAAAAATACATGTGCATACACTTTTTTTCCCAATGGGTTTAATTTCCTGTCAAAACAGCCAAAGTTTCTGTCAGATGATACACTATATGGACAAAGGTATTGGGACAGCTACACATTAAACACACAGGAACTTTTATGACATGCCATTCTAAATTCATAGGCATTAATATGGAGTCGGTCCCCTCTTTGCAGCTATAACAGCTTCCACTCTTCTGGGAAGCTTTCGACAAGATTTTGGAGAGTGTCTGTGGGAATTTTTGCCCATTCATCCGGAGGAGCATGTGTGAGGTCAGACACTGGTATTGGATGAGAGGGCCTGGCTCACGATCTCCGTTACAGTTCATCTCAAAGGTGTTATGTGGTTGAGGTCAGGGGTCTGTGCGGGCCAGTCAACTTCTTCCACACCAAATCCACCCAGTCTCGCCTTTGTGGACCTTGCTTTGTGCACTGGGGCTCAGTCATGCTGGAACAGAAAAGGGCCTTCCCCAAACTGTTCCCACAAAGTTGGAAGCATACAGTTGTCCAAGGCATTAAGCATTAAGATTTTCCCTCACTGGAACTAAGGGGCCTAGGACAATCCGCAAAATAGAACCCCACAGCATCATCCCTCCTCCACCAAACTTTACAGTTGGCACAACGCAGTCAGACAGGTAATGTTCTCTTGGCATTCGCCAAACCCAGACTCATCCATCAGACGGCCAGCTGAAGAAGCGTGATTATTCACTCCACAGAGTATGTTTACACTGCCGCGGCGGTGTGCTTTACTGCACTCCATCCTACACTTGGCATTGCATGGTGATGTAAGGCTTGCATGCAACTGCTCAGCCATGGAAGCCCATGCCATGAAGCTCCCGGCTGATGTTAAAGCCAGAGGAGGTTTGGAACTCTGCAGTTATTGAGTCAGCAGAGTGTTGGTGACTTTTCTACACTATGCGCCTCAGCACTCACAGTTGATCATGGAACATCTCATGTTGCAACAGTGGCATCTTATTACAGCACCACACTCAAATTCACTGAGCTCTTTAGGACGACCCATTCTTTTAGAAATGTTTTTAAAGGCTGACTGCTTGATTTTAGGTAGGTGCTTGCTGCTAGGAGCTTGATTTTACACGGCTGTGGCAATAGGACTGAATGATTAAGAGGTGTATCCCTTTTGTTTTGATTAGATATAAAATGATGCATAAGAAAGGGCAAAGTAAAAGGAGAAAAGTAAAAAAAAAAATAAATAGAGTTAAAAAAGAGTTTCAAAATCATTAAAAAACATTGAGAATATGGGACTCCACGCAAGACTGGACAGTCCACCTTAAACAGCGCAGCGGTTCCACAGGAAATGAGACTGAGAAGCAAACTTCAGCTTCATCTGGTTTAATCTCTAAATTACTACAGACGTACACTTTGATGTAACATTCATATTTGTCTGAATGTTCTTGTGCTTGTATGCGTGAGTTTATACATTAACCCACCAGTAACTCTCCCGACTTTCTCCATTACCCACCTCATTGTGTTTTTGTCCATCCATCCACTGCGAGAAGACAACTCAACGCTATGGATCTGAAAGAATGTGTAGCTGAAGAAGCTGTTACCGGAAAAAGGAAACAGACGAAAAAGAAATACTTGCAAATCAAACAAAGAAGCTGCTGGTGTTGGATTGACCACCCCAAAGTCCAGACCTCAACATCACAGAATATGCTTGGGATTACGTGAATCGTGAGAAGCAGAAAATGCAAACAACTTCTAAAAGTGAACTTTGGGGGTGTGGAAGGGTACGAAAGTGAGTCTCCTGAAAAGAATGGAAGGTCTAATAAATGAAAAGACTGGACACAATAAATAGTAAAAAAAAGTGCGCTGCCTCTGAAGCTTGGGAGGCGTGGCCATGCAAAGGGCCGTGTGAAGAGGCTCATGGGCAGCAGGCTCTCCTTGTAAAAAGGACCTTTAATGTGGTTGATGTTGATATTGATTTGTTTGTTTGAGTCATGTCATGGGTTAATTTGGGTGAGTTGGTGGTTACCATGGAAGGGAGCACTCTGGGTAGTGGTGACCTCCCCTGCAAGTTTGCCTGTATGTGTGTGCCTTTCTGCTGGTATTTCATTAAAAGAGAACTGCTTCCAGCAGAATCCTGACTCTTTCCACACCGACACCACAATATTATATTTAGTTGTTGGGGCTTCAGTGTAATTATCTCATTAAAAAACTACATAAATTGACTGTAAATTAAATAAATGAAGAGTGGTCTCTGATATTTGCACAGTACTGTGAGTTTTGCACAGAATAAAGTAAAGAACCTACGAACATTGATTCAAATATGTGTTTCAATATTAGCAATTGCCTCCACCAAAAAAAGGTGTTCCAGCTACTTAGAATAAAGTGACTGTTGTTGTTAGTTGGCAACCGGTGGTCAGAGGCACAGTAAATAAAACAATGCTGTTATCAGACAGGACAATTTGAGTAGAACACTTTTCGACCAATCAGATTGTGCGCCTTATCTCTCTCTTTTCTTCCTACCTTTCATGTACGCTATCAGCTTAACTATGAAACAGCGCAACATAACAACATAAAAGATGAGCTGGATGATTTCCAGGGTTTTTTCTTTAACATCCTTCCATAGTTTTTTGGTTTGAGCTATCAAATGTGTTTCAATGACTCAGGACCCTAAGCCCTCAACACCACAGTGTTAGTGTTGATGAATGGATACTATCTTAGGCCTGCAAACTGGACACTTCACTAGAAAAGCATGTCTTGCTGGTACACCTTGTGTGTGTGTACTCTTAGAGTCTATAGCTCATATTTTTCCAAGCAATTCCTGTTAGCCGTCCTCTAGCCCACATGTGTCAGGCTCCAGTCCTTGTGGGCCGGAACACTGCAGACCTCAGCACACTGCCTCCTTAAAGATGCCTGATTCAGCTCATCGGCTAATTAGCGAGGCCTTCATGAACTGAATTCAAGGATTAGTTGGGGGGTAAACACTAATCTCTGCAGCACTTTGGTCCAGAAGTCGTGAACGCGGCGTTTAATATGTTTTAATGTCAGCAGTTCCTTCCGCCAATTTATAGTTCCTTAACAAGCAGCTTGTTGCTACGTCAGAGTAACAAACTCCGCTCACTCGCTGCACAGCCAGCAGTTCGTTCTCCAGCTCCACACAGACCAACTGATAGTTTGGGAATTTAGTATAGTCTCATCTGTCAAATGTGATCTTAAAAGTATCCATTTAGATTAGATTAGATTAGATTAGACTAAGTGACCCTTATTAGTCCCACAGTGGGGAAATTTCACCTCCGCATTTAACCCATCCGTGCAGTGCAACACCACATACACACTAGTGAACACACACACACTAGGGGGCAGTGAGTACACTTTACTCACGACACGTTTCCACTGTGCATCAGTCTATTTCAGACGAGCTCCAGCTCAGAGAAGTCGGCAGTGTTTTTGCACACTGTTGACATATGGTTTCAGCTGTGCATCATACAGACGGTTTTTTATTGAGAACAGCTTTTAAAACCCACCACAAAAAGGCAGTTTTAATGCAGTTAATGCAGTAGTTGGTTTTTGGCCCTTTACACTCAGATTTCTCTGGATTTTCTGAATCTTTTGAAGATTAGAGGGTGAATTACCTAAAACACTTGCAATCGCTCATTGAGGAATGTTGTTCCTAAACTGCTGGATCATTTGCTGAGCTGTTCTTGCTCATAAACGACTAGGCCTACCCTAGATGCTCATTTCGTACACAGGCATGATTGCACAACTGACTTCACAATGCTCCTAATGTAAAATTGTTTCAGCTTTTTCGGAATGTGTTGCAAGCATCAATTTCTAGAATGAGCAAACAACGAAGATAAAACATTATAGATCTTTGCAGTGTTTGGGGTTAAATACAGGTCAAGTCAGTGTTGTCCGTTAATATTTGCATTTCACAGACAGTTCCGACATTTTTGAATTGAGGTTTGTATTACATATTCATGTCGATCTCTTTCCGCTGGTGTAATTGGTTATTGTGGCCACACGGTGTAAATATTAAGCGGCCCCTCATTAGCATTCTTTTCTACCTGTCCTACTTTTCCATCTCTCTCTCTCTCTCTCTCGTGCACTGTTCTATAAGGCCTCTCTCCCTCCCCCCCTCTCTCTCCCTCCCCTTCTTTCTCCCTCTCCCTCCCCCTCTGCTGCTACTGGGCAATGTTGGATAATGGTACAGGCCTGTCACTCTAGGAAGGGGAGGGTCCTGCTGTGCTCATAATGCGCGCTGTATTTCAGTGCTCTCATGCTCTCTCTCTCTCTCTCCACAGCACACACGCGTATCCTCATTCTCCTCTCTGCCCGATCTCTCGGCACCTTATCGCCTTCCACCATGTCCCGTGTGAAGTCTCAAGGCCCAGGTAAGATGATTCCAGGGCTGCTCTGTGGGCCGCCATCTGTCTCTGTTGTTTACTGCAGCTGCATGTGTTGTTTGTGCAGTTGTCACTTTATATTTGGGCTTTAACTTTAAAAAAAATTGGATACGCTTGATGGATTAATTATTTGCTTTTCGGACTATGTAGATCCTGCCTGATTCTGTGAGGCTGCAGTGTCACCAATGTGCGTGTGCTGTTAGGGTGCCTCTGTATAAGGCCTGCTGCTGAGTCTATAACAAAGCTTAAGCTTTTGAAGTAACAGGAGGTCGTGTTGTAGGGGGATGAGCTGGCAGTTATGCAGGGCATTGTTGGTGTTAAAATGGGTTTGACAGCTAAGTACGTGCAAAGCAGCAGAAACCAATCTGAAAATTCCTTTAAGCTAGTTTGTGTTGTCAGCGTAGTAAAACAGACATAAAAAAGCGATGCATTGAATTTACAGGGGTCAACTGTATACTAGGGACTGACCAATAAGAACATGTTTGTGGCCAACATCAGTAAAAATTCAGAAAACTGATACGATTGGCTGTATATTTGTATTTTAGATTTTAATTGTGTGCTCAAATAGTTTTACTTAAACAGTGCTGACAGATATAATTGTCAGTTCTCAATTGTCACACATCTTAAACCGTACTAAACAGCAGAAACCCACAGTCTTAATATAGGGCAACTTGGGGGAAGAAGTCCCCAAGGGTAATGTTACCCACCCCCCAGATTTTCTCTACAGGGCTGGGTTGCACCACTTTTGTCTAAGTGTATATTTAAGATGGTGCATAAAGCCTTTACTAACTCCTTAGTTAACACTGGTTGGTTTCAAACTATCTTTTTCATAAATTTGGTTACACCATAAATCCTCAAGTCATGTTTTAACTAGTAACAACTAATTAATGCATATGTCATTTTAACATGACAATAACATGTTCAGAACCATGTAAACATGCTACCATGGAAATGCCATGACAGCTTGCTCTGACTTTTTCCATATAAAAATGATCCAGTATAAGAAAATGATGAAGTTAGAAGAATAATAAGAAGAATATTTATAATAATAAGGATAATTATAGCCACTGTTTGTTTATTCTTTACTATTTCTTCAGGAAAACCAAATATGCATCTTTTTTAAGCAACAGTTTCTGGCTAACTTGAAAAAGTAGTGATGGCTGAATACTGAATACACTGTTCTAAAACATTTTCCATTACAATCCATAAAAAAAACCATCTTTGGAATATGTTTAGAATACATCTTGTTAAGGCACCTGGAAAATATTTTTTTTACTTAAGTCACACTGTGTCTTGGTTGACAGTTTTCTACTCTGCTGACACGTTTAAAAAATTGCATATCATTTGAATGAACTTCTCAACTTTTTTTTCTCATTGCCTTCTTCAATTAGTGCTGCGCCACAGTCCTCAATCAACACACCACGATGCTAAACTTATCACTCGCAGAGACACCCACTACCGCACAGTGATACTGAGATTAATAACTGATCACACTGATTTATCAGTCTACTCAGGCTTTAGCAGAGCTCAGTAACACTGAGATTAA
>JAILXH010263142.1:11434-32646 GCA_023558415.1 Piaractus mesopotamicus
CTGTTTGACAACTGCTTTAACTATATTTACACTTAGAAAATTTATATGTGATAACAATACCTTAATTTTCATGTGCGCTACTGATTAGATTAACTTCCATAATTATCTTTCAAATTTGAATTGAGTTCAAATTATGCTGCCATATTCAGTCTGAGCAACAGTTGTGGACAGAACAAAAAAAAACAAAAAACAAGATTTGCAAATTTGCAAATGGATATGTTTTACAAATTAATTTGGTGATGTGTTTTGATAAGGTGTATTGAATGTCTATCCTAAAATGGCAGAGTGGTTAAATAATATGTGCCTCCAGATTCACTGACAGCTTCACGCCCACATTATGAGTGATGGCTGCACCAGAGAGCATCCTCCCAGAATTCTTTTTGTTTTCTTTTTTTAATTCATCATCATTTTATAAAACCTGCAAAGCACGGAGAACCATAAAACCTGGAATTTGTGCTACACCCAGGAGCAAAGCTTGATTCCACTGCCGCCAAATCAGATTATTACTTTGGCATGTACTTTCGCTACTAAGACAATTTATTGCGCCCTCTCGGATTGGGGTGCTTGGTCCGGTATTGAGACTGCATGTTCCTTGCCTTCTCTAGAATCGGTGTTCTCTCGTAGAGCAAACTTGGCATAGCCCCGGGCTCTGTCTTACAACATTGTTGATTGATCTCTCGCTGTCCAGGCAGGTTTTCAATAAGAGAGTTTTTGGGAAAGCGCATACGTGATACCAAACCTGTTGGCTTTTGTGGGAATGTATTCTGATCTTAATCCAGGGTTGTTGTTTTTTTTTTTCAAGAATGAACAAGGTGGTGACAAGGCACAGCGTGTGCTATAATCCACAGCTACTTTTGCTTATGCATTAAAGTTGTAACCTAAAGGCCTAAAACAAAGTTCCGTTCCATTCAAGCCTTCAGTACAGTTTGGTACTATTATACATATAGTGGAGGTGGAAAGTATAACTAAACAGCATTGTTATTGCTGCAATTAAAAATCATCAACACGTAATAACAACACAGCGCAGAGTATGCAATACAACAAACTTCAGCATAGTACATGTGTCAGACAGTAGCAGGGCCATAGCTAGGATCAAAATTTTAGGTCCGTTTTGTAGAAAAGTGACTTGGTAAATAAACTGCTGAATATGTGTATTATACCTACTGTCAATTGCTCTCTCCTTTTTTTACTAAAGCATTGCATTTGTTCTTTCCCCATCTCTCCATTCTTCCATAAACTGATATTACTGTTCCATAAAGGGATTTGACTCCAATTACCCTGTTTAACTGTATTGAATTAATCATTTGACTATTTATTTACATGTTTATTTTGAGGTGAAACTACATGTTGAAACATATACTAAATCAGGTGACAGTTTCACATTGATTATTTTTTCATTTATGTCTCTCTGCTTGTCTCCACTAAACCACAGCCATCGAGAATGTAGGACACTCTTACAGTTATTGAGAAAATACAGGCAAATGCACCTGTTAATTTCTTAATTACATTTTATGACACCTCGTCATCAATATGCTGGTTAACAGTGAACTTTCTCATGCTTGTTGTAGTTTGTTACGAGCAGAAACACCTTTTCATTGCTCATCTAATCGCTAATATAGCCTATTACAGAGCCTGTAGCCTAAACTGAGCAGGTACTGAAATTAGGCTAAAGCATGCTGACTAAGCAATGTCACGAGTGGTCCAAACAAAAAACAAATTACGAGATTTGCATTTTATGAGCATAGTGTGTTAATTACCCTCATAAACTCTCACATTTGTTGGTCATAGCAATGACATTCGTTAGCCTGTAGTAGGTCAGCTGCATACCTGTACATCTCATACATAGGTAAGTATAGTGGGCAGTTAAGTCTGTGGCCAAACTACAGCTGCTCTGAGGTCAGCTGACAGTCAGTTGCTGCTGATTGGGTACTCTCGTCCGTCGCAGTTTCCACACTAAATCTCATAAACCGTTTCTAAACTTCTACAGACCTCAGTGTCCTCATGCTAGTTAAGAACAGGATGGGTGCTGATAACAAACTGAAGACTTGAGGCAATGATGGATAGCAAAAACATCTAAGCCATGGTTGGGGGGACTAAGGGGAAATGAGGTGGAGCTGATCAGAGAGCGTAATGATTTTAATCGGCCATTATACCGTGATAGCGCTCTCAGAAAACAAATTTCATTACCTTAAAAAATATAGCTTAATAAATATTCTATGCTATTCTATCGATTGAGTAGGCCTGTGATATCTGTGGCTGCACACCTGAGGAGGGACTGCATTATCAGAACGGTGCTGATTCCACATTAAATCACATGAATGGAGATGCGTGAACAAAACCCTTCTGAGATTTAGTCTATATGGAATTTACACTGTTATGTAAGCACTAAGCTAACAATGGTGTACATTCACTTTCCCACTTTAAGTTTGATACTATACAGCTCAAGTTTAAACAATGAATTTTGGAGCTTGTAAGACATGCAACGTATTTTTACTTTGTTTATTGCTACTTGCTACAAATCTGCTGTGCATGTGTTACTGTAAATTTACAGAGGGATTTTGTTACAGTGTAGTTATTCAGTAACTTATAGCAACAATAAGCCTTAAGAATAATAACTCAACAATAAACCCAGAGTTAAAGGTGTTTTCTAGATTTTTGCTTGAACCCAACAGTAGATAGGATTACTTTGTTTCTATGAATACTACACTTGTCCCGACAAGACAGCAAAGGAACCAGCTCAAACATTCAGTGCATAAACGCATTTTTATCAACAAACGAGAAGAATCAACAAAGAAGACACATTCATCAAACATCAACAAACATTTAAAGTCAGGAGAGTCTTTTTTTCTCCAGTGAGAAGAATATAAATATGATGATATTCCAACACATGAAAGCAACAATCCAACATGTTCAGAACTGTTTCCTACAGACATTAAAATGCATCTTGCTACACGAGACCTTTGAAGAGGTAACCTAATTCCACATTCAAAATATGGGAGCATTCCTATTGACCAAAGTCATGATTAACAATTAGTAAAGCCTGTCACAGCTAATGGGCCACTGAAAGACAGGAAAGAGGACTGCCTTAATAGCATTTTGACAGGCTGATGTGCCTCATAGCTACTCATCACTACTGCTCTTATTATTTTTGATTAAATAACAGCTTTAGGCTTTTTTATTCCTGGGAAATTTGACCTATTTTCCCCATGCTCCCTGCCCTGAGTCTAGCAGTGAGTCACACACATCAATTTTACTTTCTTTATGCTTCGCGTGAACGGCAGACCTGCAGATCTGAACCTGGATTTCCCCAAAGTATCACAAAGGTTATCCTAAGATGAGTATCACTTTTCATCCTGGAGCAACAATATTTACACTCCGGCCAGAGTGGGAATTGTTTTGAGACCAGGAGTTACATGATTCAGACCAGTCCATCCCAAACTCTAACTGTACATGCACACACATACACACACACACACACACACACACACACGCGCACACACACACACACACACACACACTATATTAGTTTATATAGAGAATGATAAATGATATAATGTAAAAGTTATTCGCCTTGTGATTTGATCACCAATTTTTAAATATAAAGCATTCTGGATGCCAGTTTTATTATAACTTCTGTATCTCCAACTATGTTTTGAATACATTTTTATAGCTTCTGTCAAATTCTTTGAAACCTATAAAGTTTTGGTAGAGTATTAGTATCATATTAGAATGTATACATTTACCTACAACAGAACTAGTTTCATAAAACAGTAATTCCAATGTTTAAATGCAGACAATGAGTACACAGTGGCCCTAAAAAGCATTTGGAAATTTGAACCATTGAGAAACATTAATAAAGTTCTTTAGGTTACTTCATAAAACAAAAAACCTTAAAAAAAATTACTAATTAATCGTTTACCAGAAAAGAGTCGTTAATCAGGAACAAACGAATAAGTCATATATTAACGACTATAAGATTAAAATTACTCAGTATTAACTAATTCATGTACTAATGAATGAAGAGGAAGGTAATAAAGGCTTTCTTCAACATCTGATTTCATCTAGAATTCATGTGTTAATTAAGCATCATACATCTGTTATTCTTTTCAAAATTTGTTATATCTATTTTTTTAGTAAAGGAAACACAGCATTTTGGAATGAAACTCAAATGTTTCCGCAGCTGGAAATTACAGCTATTTTTCTTTGCCAGTAGGTGGCAGTATTTGCGGTAATTGCGATATGTCAAGCGGCCATGTAGACCACGTCCTCTATTGTCCAACACAAAAGCATTTTTCTCACTTTTACAGGTGAGTTATGCATACGCATGCTGGATTATATATATGCAATTTACATCGCAGATATAATGTTTACACATAATATTGCCTAGTTGTCTGAGTGTTGTGAGTGTTATGCTGGTGTGTATTTTTGTGCCTCACATCTTTTCAGACTAATGAGTAAAACACGCAGCTGTAATATGTGGTAAAACAGAACGGATTTACAGATGCTGTTATTACTGAATTTGTTGTAAAGCAGCTTTATTAAACGTTTTGTTTGGTGCTTAACGTTACTTATTTGCAATAAACCATTTTTGGTTGTGAGAGTAGAAAGGAGTTTTTGTTTTTCACAAGCATCATGTGAGTCTATGAATATGTGGCATCAGGCACGTCGATTCTGTTTGATTAAATATTAGAAAGCTTTACATGTTAATTTTAGGCTGTTCATTTGTTATTCCTCCTTTGACAGGGACTCTTATTCTGAAGGGCTGTGTGTGTGTGGTGGCAGTGCGTCACAGGGCCTAGTAGTTAACAGACTGAGCCGAGACAGCGAGAGGGCACAGCTTTTAGCTGTATTCTCCCCTTTCTTTTGTACGCCATTCTGAGTTTTCCAGTAAAGCTGAGTCACGAATTCGATCTTCAACTTGTGTTAATTCTTTGGAAACACCTCACGCTACAGTATGAATATCTTTGTAAAGTAATAAGCAGTTCTGTCCATTTTCCAGATGTTTGTGGCACAACAGAACCAGTATGCATTGGCTCCTGTTCATTTTCAGTGTGCTACAGTGACATATTCACATACCCTGGTTCTGTGTATTGTGTAAAAGTCATAAGATGATAATAAATATATTTTTTTATTCCTATGAATGTTCTCAATGTCCTGTTTTTATATGAGCCATATTATGCTTATCATTTGTCACTGTTCTTGGGAGGGCAAAAGAGTGACTGTCATTTTAGTAAGTATATATGATTAATCCCTTAGTTAGCTTTTAATCAGTAATAAATTGTGACTGGTTCATCACTTTACTTTAGGGGGCGCAAACATTATAAATTCATCATTAAGAATGAGTAATCATTGCTTCTTTATAATGAACTGAGAATTGACTCTGCATAGTGTTGTATTTTCCTCACTCTGACACACCTCAACCGGCACAACAGGAGCTTGTAAATTAGCAGTTGAGTTCAATCAGGCGTACTAAATGAGGGAAAGCACAAAAATGTGCATAGAATTAAGGACTCTTATGACCCCAGGAGAGAGGTACTGCACTTTCCCTATCAATTATTAACTAATTTCCGCATTCATTGGTAACTGTAGGATAAACAATTCCCTCATGAGGCTCTGTGTATCAACATAGGAGTTAAAACGTGGCATATTATTAACATTGACCATGAATTAAAACTATGGCAACTGTCACAAATGAGGACTAGTTGCAAAAAGATGTCAGATGTCAGTTAGACAGCAAGATGGGGCAGAAGAACAAGATGATGAGAGGATGGAGCTACAGAAAAAACAGTTGACTTTGATAGACAAAATGTGACTTTGATAGACACTGCGCCTCAGGGGGATCTTGTGACAACAAACATTAATTAACACATGAATTCCAGATAAATTCATATGTGGAAGGAAGCCTTTATTACCTCCATCTTCATTCATTAGTACATGCATAAGTTAATAAAGCAATAAGCCATGAGAGGCCATGGGTGACTGCAAATGGGGAAGGGTGTTCTTTGGCATGACGCGAAGCAGAGCGCCTAAAACTCCCTTCCCAGTGATAAAATCGCAGTAACGCACTGCGATTGCTTTAATAAAACGGCGGCTGACATAAAATATATTAAAATACACAATGTTTTAGATAATTATCTAACTTATTATTAATAATAATTGACATAAACAAGTATTCCGCCGAGAGTGTAGTTTTTTCAGAGAACGGTATTATTGCTAAGCAACCACTGACCGCAGAATGAGAAGAATAACGTTTGGTCACTGATCTCTGTTTACTGAAGACATTTCTTGATGTTAAAAACTTTTTTTCGTATAACAGTGAACATATGTAACATAGTACTGTTTAATGCAAATACTGTCAGTTTATAAGTACTTTTTGGTCACCAGATTACCACCGCGAGTCTTCTGCCAGTCTGATGACGCCACTTTTCTCATGCTGGGGCTTGAATCTCAAACGGCCCCCAGCTCCCTAGATACTGCACTATGTTGGAATTTAAATACTGACTCCTGCACCCCAACAATGCAAAATATCGCTAAAAAGTGGTCATTTGGGATTCATCCACATTCATACTCGACTAGCAGTGCATTTTTTGACAGCAGAAGCTAGAATTTCTAAACTTAATGTTACACAGCGCATTACTTAGCTAGGGAGTACGGAGCCGTTTGGGATTCAGCCTGGGATTGATGCTACTTCTGACTGAAACATGGACATCTGAAGCGTGTAAGCCTTTCAGGTGACATTCTTTAGACTTTCATATTGCCATTTTTCAGTGAAACATATCATGAGTACTTTAATTCAAGTCTGCGATATTAATGTTGGAGTTGTCTGTTGGCTAGCTGACCAGCCTAGTTCTTGTAAAGAAAAGACATTTTCAGACTCTCAGTTTAAACAAAAAATGGGGTCTTACTTCATCAGTACACTCGGTGCTCTGTGCGATCAGCATTAGAGTCAAAGATTAGTCTATTACCAGCAGAAGGAGTTATTGTGAGCCAGTCATAACTGTGGTATGTTGTGGATTTTACAATGGCTTCGGACGCGGCTCAGCCAATCTGATTTTTGGACCGGAACAATCCGTTTGATAACGCTGAGTAATTTAATCTTGTGTTTGTTAACGTATGACTTATACATTTGTTTCTGATTAATGACTCATTACTTTCTGATTAGTCATTTGTTAGTAAATGCTTTATTACTGGCAGATCATGTACCCTTAATGTAAAGTGTTACCGACTACTGTAAAGAACAGAGGTGGAAACGTCAAAGGCTGGGGCTGTTTTTCTTACAGTGGTGTCAGTGAGCTTCTGTTCATTGATAGAATTATGAACTCAGAAGTGTACAAAGGCAGTTTGGATGCAAACCTGCAGTAAAGAAACAGTGCAGTTGATAATGATCTGTAACACACCAGGTGCCTTTTGGAAGAATACTTGCCAAAAGAATGCCAAAATGAAACTGACATCCTTGGAGTGGTCTTTTTAAAAATGCCACTTGGCATTTCAACAACTCAGAGGCAGTATGTCTTGGTTTGACATTTTATTTCTTAACACAATGAACTTAATGCATTTTTCGGTATGGCACAAATGTCCAAATGGGGCCTCTGTATTATCAAGGTGTTGTAGATGATGAATGGGCAAGCAGAAAAATGCTAACACTGGTAAAACCATGGTGTTATCTTTCAACTATGAAGAACATCAACAGAGCAACAATCACCCCACCGCCTAAAGTCCTAAAGAACATCAATCCTTAGAGGTATCAAGTTCAGCTGGTGCTTAAGTCCAAAACAACTACTCCCTAAGCCAAGTGACTTGCTCATGGGCACTGTGACAGTAGGGATCAAGGAGATCTGAACCCATTACCTCTGAAATCACATATAGGCACTGTGCTGCGACCAGCTGGAGTTGCCAAGCACCTGCAAACATTAGGAGACCACAATGTCATAAAGGTTAATCAGCACAATGTTTGGTTGCAGTCAACTTGCCCTATAGGCACCCTCAGCATTCTACAGCATCATGTGTCCCGGCCACCAACTGCAGTTCAGACGCAGTAAGTCTAATACTTGCAGTTGATGAGGAAAACACCAAACCTCCTTATGCCCCCCAGGATATTTTGGTCTCAAAGGTACTGGAAGCAATCAATCACTGAGCCACGTCTGAAGATGCTGAGATACTACCTGAGCCAACGTGCAAACGAAAACAGCCGTGAAGAAGAGATGGAAGCTTGGCACATTAACTACTCCCAAAAAATATGATGACAGGCAGCGTGCTCAAACGTGTGCTCCACCGGCGCCTGTGATACGAGCAGGCCACATATGCATATATACAGCACACTTCAGTGAGCATGAATATGAGAACCATGCCTCCTTTAGGCTTGGAGACAGGTCGTTTTTATTGATCCTTGAATGAATGAAGTCCAAGTACGATGACTGTTGACTGATTCTCCTTGTCCTTTAAAGCAACTGTTTGCGCATCATTTAGTCTTTTCTACTGCAGTGAAAGTGAAAGTAAGCTTACAGCATGATAAGGTTATGATTGTTCACTTCGTGACACACAAGGGCATGTTGATTGTACTCAGTAAATGACATTGCAGATAACACTGGGCTGGGCTGAGACAATACTAGGCTGCTACATTAGGTGATGCGGTTTTGCCCAAACTTCAGCTTTCAGTGTAAATATAGTATGTATAGAACAGAATTGTATACTTAAATTGAATTTCCAAAAATTTTTCAACGCTTCTATATAATTCAGTGGTTGAGGCCTAAACAAAGTAATTCAGAATGGTTTGATGTGAAATCTCATATTGTAGAGGAACTTAATGACTCAGGGTTCTTCACAGTGGTGGTGATAAGAACCAGGGGTCACAATGCCTACAACGTAAATATATCCATTTTATCTACTATCTAAAAAGGCCAGTGCGCCTTCACAAGTCTTTTGAGTTTTATAGAGTACTGTGCAAAAGTCACTTCATTTATTTAGTACAAGTCTTACAGTATTCAGGAGATATATCTGATGAGATCACCACCACAGAGTCCAACCAGTTTCTGACTGAACGTTGGAGGTGTGGAAAAACGTCCTTGCAGATTTCTTTGAAAAACTGAAAAAAAGAACAAGCTGTAATAAAGGTAAAGGGTGGACAAACTAACTGCTAAACAAAAAATTACATTATATAGTTGTTAGGGTACAGCTGGGATAGGCTCCAGCACCCCACCGTGACCCAGTAGGATGAGCGGTTTAGATGATGTGATGAGTTGTTAGGGCTTCTGTTTTCTGTGAAACATGTTTCTGCTATTTTCCTTGATGTTGAAAAAAAATAAAAATGGCTATTCTGGAAATTAAATAAATAAAGGTGGCCTCTTTTTTTTGCCCAGTACTGTATGTAATGTTGATCATGGTAAAACAGTGGTAATATATATATGTATATATACACACACATATACATATATGTCTTGTTTGTGAGGGAGCTTTTAGAGGCAGTCGCTCATCATTTATTTAATTTCCAGACAAAACAGCCATTTCTGAGGAGATTAGATGGAAGATAATCAATTTGTATAAGGAAGAGGAAAATAAGGAGTTTCCAAAGATAATTAAAAGTTATAGAAAAAACGGGACTCCTAGCAACCAGACAAAACCACCAAAACTGTCACCATTATTTAAACAGTACTTGAAGCCGTCATCTTTGAGAGAGAGGAGAAAATCAAGCTCCACTCTTACTTCAGATCTGAGAAAATCCACAGGTGTTTCTGTCCATCCTTCCACTGTGAGATGACAACTCAACACTATGAGTCTAAAAGGATGTGTAGCTGTAAAGAAGCCCTTACTGAGAAAAGGAAATAGACAGAGAAGGGGAACATTTGCACTAGAAGATGTGGAATAAGGTTGTATGGACCGATGAGTCTAACTTTGTAAATGGAATTGTTTGGATCGTAAGAAGACGAACATGAAACCAACTCACTGAACTTTGGAGGTGTGAAAAAATGTCTTGGCAGATTTGTTTGAGAAACTGAAAACAAGTTCCCTGAAAAGAATGGAAGCTATGATAAAGGCAGAATTTATTATTATTATTCATTTCCTGTGAAATATGTTTCTGCTTTTTTCTTGATGCTGAAAAAAGAAAACCATGGCCGTTTTGACTGGAAGTGAAGCAAATGAAGGATGATTGCTGATTTTTATATAGTACTGTAGAGTCAGCTGTTATTTATCATAAATATCATTATTCATAAATTCAGATATTTATCATTGATGTGCTATGTGGTCTTACATAGTGCAGTGAAATTTTTCACCTGTGCAAAGTGGATCATCGATCTTCACTCAATATCCTCTGTTCATAACTGTGGCTTTTGATCCCACGAGACTTACGCAGCACACTCAGGCTGAATTTTTCATTGGAAGAGGAAACTCACCTTTTTATTAGTTATGTATGAACACAAATATTGACTTGCAATATAAAAATACTTTATCTCAAAGTAGTAATTATAGTAGGAAAGGACACTCCCACAACAAACTCCAAGTGACTCAGAATTGCAATAGTCAAACATTTACAGGCTTATTGTCGCAATAAAATGAACAAAGTGACTTTTATAATATCTAGATTGCTAAAAGTCACTATCATTTTCTTTCAAAACATGTACAACTTTTAAAACAGTCAGCTGAACAGAGCAAGATAAGGGTACAAAATAACAATGTGTTTCAAATAAAAAGCTACTTTAAAATATAACTTTAAAAATGACACAAACCATTTATTCTTACTAGAGTAACATTTAAAGTAATTAAAGGCATGAAATGAACATCAAAAAGGAGACATTTATACACATTACCTACAAGCTCAAAGGCCACTTTCAGTGAGACACACTGTCATTACAGTAAATCTCATAAGGAAACAGTTGAAGTATTTGATTGGATTGCAAAACCGTTCCACCCACATTTGGATTATAGTGTTATCAGCTCCAGCGAAGCTGCTAGCCATAAAAAAGTGAACGTTTATAGACATAATTCATCACTAAATAGCTTAAACATGCAGCCCTTTTACTCCCGTATGCATGGCCAGATTTTCGCACATTGAGCCATAAGCAACGGGCTGTGGCAGTATTTAGGAAAAGAATGGAGAGTTGTTAGCAGCTTATGCTTTGGGCAAAATACAGAGAGTGCTAAAAAGTCCGCTGAGATCTGGCTGAAATGCATGCTGGGTAGCCAGTACACCAAAGCTGAGTCCGAGACAGCGAGTGGAACCACAGCACCCAAGGCAGAAACCTTAGTGGACGCTGGCATCTACCTCATAGGTTCTCACAGCCAAACATTTAGCTGGAACGCTGTAAAAAAAACAAAGTAAAGTGCTCAGTTGGTCATGCTTTGGTTCAGTTACAAAAACACTGTGAATTAATAACCTTACAATATGTTACTCATTCATAATTTGTAAGTGGAATACTGTGGTGTACCACAACTCTTTGCTATCTTTCACATCTAAATGTAGCTTAACTTGATCTTTAAGCAAAAAATAAGGCTGCCAAAAAATTGTTCTTTGGAGCAACCACTTCTCTTTCCCTAAAGAACTTACCAAACGATAGTTTAAAGAACCTCCACGTAATGTAAAGGTTCTATACCAATTCAATGTTTCAGTCCCACTTTACTTGGATAGCCGCATATTGATTATCTACATATGTTTAAATTATTTACAAACAATATGGAGAAACTCAGTTCATTCTTAACAGCATTAGGGTTAGGATGAGCACCAAGTTTAAGTTTAGGAGCAGGGTTAAAAAGACCCCCAGCACTCAAAATGTGTGTTCTAAAAGGTGAACTTCTCTTGGAAATCTTATTATGATTATATGGACCAATAGTTGTAGCACAGAGCTTACATTATTCCATTACAAACACAGCATTTCTCAGTTAATCTGAAAAAAGTGACCTGTTGGGTCCTACGTAGCCACTTAGTTTGGTACGTCATGGTCCAATATACTAAAATATGCTAATAACAGGATTACCAGAGCTGACCGGAAACCTACAGCTACAGAATTGGACTGCTAACACAGCTTAAACATTTCTAATTCTGGACTGTGCAGTAAGCTGTTAACTGAAATAGATAAATGAAGTTGGCGTTTTCAGTTATCACAGTGTTAAATTTATATTTCACTATCTATCTATCTATCTATCTATCTATCTATCTATCTAATAAATTGTCAAATGTGGAGTGTAGAGCTGCTTTAGTAGCAGGTAGCATGCTACAACAGTAGCTTAGCATGTTACAGCTACACATCCCAAGGTTCATTCCAGCTCACTAACGCTTAACGATTAAAAGATTCAAATCTGAGTGGGTAAACCTAGATATTTGTGAGCGAAGCTGTTAGCTTAAGCTACTTTTACTTCAGTTTCCTCATTAGCACTTGAAGCTAGAGTTAGCTTAGGGAGAAGATCTACACAGCTTTACACACAACCATGCAGGTTCATTATGGCCTACTGAAGCCTCACTGATGCAAGTTTAGAGGGTAGTATGAGGGGGTGAGGGGTGGGGTTTAGAAACAGATGTCTAAAAGAGGACATCTACAATTTGCATAATCATGCATATTTATCTTTGCATTCTAAATAAGTGTCAAGATTGTGGGACGCTCATATGTCAGTTTTAGTAGTTTCTTGGACACATAAATAACATATTACAATGTTTAACAATTTGTTATTCAACATAGATTCATCTTTTGTGTCCTAAACTATGATTTTAAGGGTACTTTAAGATTGCAGTAAGAAAACATTAAGGCACATTTAATAGATATGTAGTTAAATGCAAGGTCAGCACCTACAAAGCATCTACAGTGGCCTATGTAAATAAAATATTACCAAAGTCTTCCTTAAAACCATTAAGGAACCTTAATTATTAAGAGTGCATCATGAGGTAGTGAAGTAGCTGCCACTCAATCCATTCTGTTACCTTGTTCATGAACGATTTCTTTCCGTCCACCTTTTCTATCAGTTTCTGCACCCATTTGTGGCTGGGATTAGCACAGAAAAATCGACCTCGCCTCGTCTTGAACCTGATGAGGGAAAAATAAAGAACATCTGCGTAAGTCTTTCTGACTGCATTCCAGAGTTATTCAGCACAACCTTCTTACAGAGCGAGAACAGGGCTAGATGTATTACAATAACATACCACGCGTGTTCACTTGAGCTGGTAAACTGAACTGCCTTTACCCCTTTAAATGGCCAGGACCCACTGGCCCGTCCAAAGTTTTGCTACACACTTCTATGACCTAAGAATAAAGCCAGTTTGCAGAGTCCATTTATTTACTGATTAATACGTCTTAGTATGTGATACACCTGGAATGTTAAGAGGTTAACTAGAATGTTACATTTGATTATAGAAGTAGTCCATAAAACATAAGCTTTTTTTTTTTGTTGCCAAAAGTAAATTTGTGCATTCAGTATATTTTTAAAAAATCTAATCAAATCACGGTGCGATTTCATGATGCATTGAATGACTTCATAGAGAATCGAATAGAAATTAAATAACTGTGCATGTTTACTCATATACTGCACTGTACTCACACTATGGCCGAAACGTTACAGCCCCCATCCAGCTCCTGTTTTCTGTAGTTAACCACATTTTTCAGGGTGTGCTTTTTCACGCTGTTTACGTGGCGCAGACAGCAGTCCTCATATGAACCTACGGCAAGAAGCACATACGGCAAGTGTTTACAATGCTGATTAAAGCATGCGAGCCTGCAAAATAGCTCTATTGATTCTGTTTGTATACATCCTACTGCAGTGTACATTAGTGCAGTGCAGGGTATATCACATATACTGCAATAGCTATCACTGAATGACTTTGTAGAACAATACAAAATATCTTTGTCAGCCGAATGAATGCAATCAGAAGCAAATAATACACTCCCAATTTTGCTGCACAAAAGTATAGCTATACTTTTGTTCTATAGCTTCTTTTGTATCTGTCCTTTTCTGAAAAGATAAAGCGCGGCTAAGCTTTTGAGCGCCAAGGTTGACATGCGGTCACAGATTAAGTGTGATAAATGACAAAATGTTCGCTCATGACTTTTGTATCTCTGTGAGTTGCTTGATTTACAAATACTGTTGAAGTGAACGTCTGCATGTCCAGCTGTTGACCGAGTTAATACGACTTTTTGGCAAACTTGCTCAGAAGCAAATCTTGCATAATCTGTTGATATTTACTTACAAGCAAAAGCTGTTGACAGTACAGACTACATTACATTGTTATGTGCTCCCATTTCACCTTTCTAGAAGCTTTATGACCTTATGCTACAAATATTTGTCACTGTGTAAGGAAAAGTTACGCTGTGTTTGCTGGATCTGATGAATGTACAAATGACACTTTTGACAAAAAAGGACATGTGAGAAGTACCTTGTGCCAAGCTGAGGTAGAGGAACCCCAGGAGCACGAGAAAGAAGAGCACACTGAATCGCATGGCTGAACGTGTCAACGTGTCTCTGAAGGAAAACATAGGAGAGTCTCAGGAGTGAACGGTGAGTCCCAACTCAGCACTCCTTTAAAGTGCCCATAAAGTTTATCAACATACATCCACCTTTACTAGTGTAGCCTTGACCCTTGGACAAATCACCATCATAGACTGAACAGAAAGGCTCTTTGAAGAAGAATTTCATTTAAGGTAAGAAAGAGCACTTTCTATTGGATTAAACTGAAAAACTGCACTGTCAGACCATAATCGAGAAGTTGTAAATTACTGATTCACAGTATTACTGTGATTCGATCTCATTTACACATCACCATGAGTTTAGAAAATACCAACATATCTCCTTTTATTCATTTCAGCACACATTCTGTAAGTTCATACTGATAGCACTGGTCTTATACAACATTTTGATATGCCTTATCAGCAAAAAACACAAAACCGAACAGAATTTCTGGTCTAAGCAAGGCTGCCACAGAGTCAAAGTGTAGACTGCTTACCTGAGTCAGTATGGGGCATTAGAAAGCTTAGCTGAGGTTACTGCTGGGCTCCAGGAGTCTGCTCGCTGTTCAAGGCATGCCCTTTTATAAAGATCTTGGCCATGACACCTGAGACAACACACCCTCCTGAACTTCAAACACAGTGATATATGTGAGTTACTTTCACTTTCACAGAATGAGCACAAACAGTTTTCTCTGTTTCACAGAATGAACGTTATTTCAGCCCGACATGAACCAAAACAGGGGCTCTGTACTCATTTGGTTCTTAACTTTTAAACCAAACCAACTACTGCTCTTTAAATGATATGGATATCACGAGTTGGTCATTCTTATTTTCGGAAAAGATACAGTGATATCTTAAAGTTAGAAAGACTAATACCTCTTCTTATTTTCTAACTTCTTCAAACCAAGCCATGTGACCTACAGGTTCACAGAATTGCCAGTTTGACATGTGAACAAGCTTTATGAAGGAATAGGGTGACTGGTGGGGGGGTGTAGAGGCGGGTCATGATTTTTCCTACAGTCCCAATTTGTAGGACATGCAACTCAATGTTTTACATTCTTTTCCAACAGCCTTGGCTCATTTTCCCAAAATCATCAGCGTTAAGGCCATGTTAAGTGCTTCTGAAATTTAGTCCTGGACTAAATTTCATCTGCACTGCACATGTTTCCTCTAGGATTGCCAGTCCTTGAGAAGTTGCTGAGGCTTCCCAGAATTATTCAAATTAAATGCTTACATTTTTTAGGGATTTTCATTTTTTAAATAGAGTAAAATGCAGCAAATGTTTGAACCCACCTGGTTAAATGACATGTTTTGTCATGAAAAAGACACATCCAGTACAGGGAGCAAACTCGTAGATTCTCGTAGAAACTGCAAACATTGGTGCACAATTTCTGATTCATTTGTTTAACATATTGGAAAAAGTAAAATGTAAAATATGTTATAACTTTCTAATAAATTTTATGTTTTATTTTTCCCTTATGTCTTAAATTCAGCAAATGAATAGCATTTGTGCATACAAATGTGCTGCCTTTAGGGGACGTGTTCACCGCTTTTCACTTAGAAATTCAACAAAACATGTCATTTGACCAGGAGTGCTCAAGCTTTTGCATATGACTGTAAATTAAAGTCTTTTTCATCTTCTTTAAAAAGGGTGCTGCAGTACACAGCAGAACAACCCATAATGCAGCTAACTGTCCTTCCACTCACCACTGCCACTTTCACCTGCCTGCAGTTCAAAATGCTCTGCTTTATGCGAACCATCAAAAAAAGCGTTCATTAAAACTAGCAAGCTAATTCCATGAGCTGAGAAGGAGGCCAGAACACTGTCACTGCTAACTCCAGTTTCCCCCGCAGCTACTAATCAAGTACTCCAAACCACGCAGTTCAGGCAGGCCTCCACTCCCTATAATGTAAGGCTCATGATAGATCTTGGCTTGGATGTATAATTCTAAAGAAACAACTTTAATTTGTATAGGACCTTTCCATCATGTGGAGGCTACCTGAACATTAAAAGGGTTTCATTTCATTTACAAAAATGGTTTCATGATCCATGTGGCTCAGTACTTCTGAGAATCCAGGCCCAGAGTACTGTATAGGGTTGGCATGTAGTGTAAAACAAGCATTGGGAATGCGTATTCAGAATACAGAATTTTTAAAGTTTAAAAACATACAAAATTTTAAAATAAACACCATCAGAGCTTGTTAATTAGAGCATGGCAAGTAGCAAGCATGCATGTCAGGTGTAGTCTAAAGAGGAAATCAACAAATGGCTTCTCTAACAAACACTGAAGTTCCTGCTAAAGCCTGAGTAGACTGATAAACCAATATAATGAGCCAGTTATTTATCTCAGCGTTACTAAACTCTTTTGAATGACGGTCGATCTGAACAGTCTCATCACTCATAACTTCCCACTTTATACTCAAACTTGCAGGATTTTTTTTTTTGGGATATGGGTGAAATAGTGTCCGTTCTTGCACGTATAATAATACAATATGTCAATCCCTGGTGATGCCACAGCCATTTGTGGCCAGGAGTCCAAGACAGCATAAATGGCCTCTCTTTCTCTGGTGGGGTAGGATGGCCCTGCCTCTCCCCCACCATCCCCCCAGTATGATGCTCGCAGGGGTCTTTTAACTAAAATATCAGAATTAACAGTTATTGTTCTCCTCCAAGCGTGTTGAGTAGTCCAATGATGTTGGTGTTACTGGCAGTTCAAAAAGATGTAACAGAGGATAAAGCATGTGATGTTTATGATGCAGCCAATCACGTGAAACATGAGGAGAAAGAAGGAAAGAAGGAAAAGGAGATCACGCTACCTAAATCTGTATAAAGTAGATTATTTATAACAATAAAAAGCAAAGCATTAGAACCCCAAAAAAGCATCCGATCACCAGCAATACACAATTATCCACTTATAAATGTGTATAGTTTAGCAGTTTAGCAGTGCAAACTCAATTACGTTATGTCACCTGACATAGGTGTGTCAACAAAGTTGACAGAAGCAGCCTTCACTGCTCACTTGAATAAGACTTTAGAAATATTTTACAAGTTTATGTCAATCGTGAAGAGCTTATGTAGGTGTCATTTGGCCTTATGAACACGGCCCTACAGTAAAGTATTACACTTCTTTCTAGCCACACCAGAAAAACAATGAATGCTCTTATTCTGTACGTTTTGCGTCACATTCGGGCACTAGGGCTGTAAAGTCTGTGATAGATAGACGATCAAAGGTAGAAACACAGCTCTGCTAAACTCTCTCTTTGAAGTGTCCGGTGAATTAGGCTGTTGAAACCATCTGATCTGCTAATAAGTCACCAATTGAGATGTGACGTTTTTTTTCTCTTGTATAAACAGTTGCCTGCTCTTACGTAAGAATGGATGAAATATGCTTGGATTCATGCTCAAATCCTGAGGTGTCAGTCAACACCTGCCAGGTCCTTACATAAGAACCCACAAAAAATGCTGTTGTAACATGAAACAAGGAGTGAAAAAATCTAGCCTCACTGAAAGTTTGATGAAATTCAACCCACGTAAACAAAGCTGTTTAAACTTGATGGAATAAGGAGCACTTTCATTTGTAATTTCATGAGTCCCAACGAAGCTGTCACCATGAAGTGACCGTGACAGCTTATTTAATTTCCACATCTTAGGAAATGGATATGTGCTCTCTTGTAGAGGGGCTGCATTTCCTTTTCCAAGCAGCTCACATTTTACTTTCAGATCTCTTGGATGTGATGAGTCTTCTGGCTTCACTAGCTGTCCTGAAAAAAATCAGCTATTGCCAACAGCTGATCCAAGCTCTGGTTCCACACTCTTAAAAATAGTTCAAAAAAAGTCATTTGTAATCCACTTCTCTCAAACCGTAATGAGATTACTAATTACTTACTGGAAATCTAATTGCCCATTACTTCTGAATTACCTATAACAATAAATTATAAATAAATAAATACCTTATAAGTGAGACTAACCTTTTCTAGATCACTGTTATATTCACTTCCGGTTTATTATCATTTGTATGCATTAATACGTCCAGCAATATGGCAATGCAGTACACCATTGGAAAGCTTGAAATCTCAAGATTCGATTCGCCCAAACCATTCTGTGATCCGTTACTCATTGCAGTTATGATCATCTCAGTTGCAACATAAGCAGTGAATTAGCAAACGCTCTGGGTCCTCACCTTCAAAAAAAAGCCTTGCCACTCCACAGAGACATCATAATCAAAAACAAGGGGTCTTGGTAACACGGCAAGAGTCAGAGATCAGTCTAGAGATCTGTGAGTCAGGTGGAAATAAACTCCTCCATTCTAATCTCTGTTACTCTGTGTCAGTGAGTCATACAATTATTCTGACAGTGTAAAAAAACTTAAGAGTGTTACCTTTCAATTAAGACCAAGATCATGAGGGTAGCCAGAACTACGTGGGAACAATATGAAAGTATGAAAGGTACAACATCCCATTTGAATGGCAGCAACAAAATCAATGATAATATAAAACCCAAGAGGCCTGAAAACACATAAGATTTTGCTTTATTAAATTTATTTAATCTTTTTTACATTTAGTATACCCCTAGTGTTTGAGCCCCCTTGAGGGTCTGAGGCCCTCTAAGGCCCCTGGCAGTCAGAGGCCCCTGGGCACTGGCCCTACTGGCCCAGTCTGTAATCCATCCCTGGAATCAACTGGAGAGCACAAGAGATAGCCCAATAGCTTTATTTAGAAAGAAACAGTCAGACACGGTAACCATCACGTAAAAGCTGTTCTAAAACAGCTCCAAATTAAAACTTCATGGATAAAATGTAAAGCTTGTAGAGCTCTTCCTGAACAAAAATCAATTGTGGATTATTTAGGTGACACTGGGGGTGTTCAGCACGGGGATCTTTAGCCATCAGTTTTATTAGCAGAACTGTTAATTATTGTCAGGATTTCACAATATTTAATACTAATTTTTTACAGTATAAACGGTATTCATAATTGTAGTGTGGCATAAACTTAAGATGTTAATAACTGTATATTCTGTGCATATACAGTACAAAACATTGTGAATAAATATTATTGCTTGTACCTTCAAAATGGTAATTTAACAGGAGAAGGAAAAGTCATTGAAGTTGTAATGGAAGTCAGTGTAAAAAGATTATTTTTTTATTTTTTTGGCCATTCTGTCGATCTAGTAATCATGAAATTTTAACACAATGCAAAATATGCCCTTTTTTCAATTATGAAAGCTGAAAAAGGTTTTTGCTTTAGAGTGGCAATATTGTCAGTGACACAGCTATTTATTTTATTTTAGTTTATCGTATACTTTATTTAAATAAGAAAATATTTATAGGTCTGATAAAATTAACCTTTTTTGTAAATTTACAGTAAATTATCGGCTACTAGGTTGCAGTACTTGTTAGGTAAAAATACAGGAGATATTTCACACCAAATGTGTCTCAATTGGTGACTTATTAGCGGATCAGATGGTTTCAACAGCCTAATTTACCGGACGCTTCAAAGAGAGAGATTAGCAGAGCAGTGCTTCCACCTTTGATTGTCTATCTACCACAGACTTTACTGCCTTAGTGCGTGAATGTGACATAAAACTTACAGAATTAGTGCATTGATCACTGACTTCTGGTGTAGCTAGAGAGGAGGGTAGCACTTTACTGTAGGGCCGTGTTCATAAGGCTACATGACACCTACATAAACTCTTAATGATTGAGTATTCAGTTGCTGTTTTGCTGCTATTTACTGTTAATATGGTAAAGTAAATGACTCTGAAAGCAATGCAACCCGTTGAGAGTAATTTACTGTAATTTTACAGTGATTTTTTACATTGCAGTGAGGATTAAATGCTTCGAGTTTGGTTGTCGAATTTACGGCTCTTCCTGCGCTCACGCTTCGCTACTCACATTCACAATCAAAGTTCTGCATGCTCACATTTACAAATGTTTCTTTGAAGAACCATCCTTTAAAGGTTCACCAAGGAACCAAACATGGTTCTTCCATGGCAAAGTTGGTGCCTACAGTCTTATTTAAAATGAACAGACCAGTAAACGTATCGTAAATGCCGGTTGTCTGTGCAATGACAAAAATAACTCATAACGTGCTCTGAACTTATCACATGCAAAACCTGCTTAAACATTAATATTTAAGGTGATTATCTGAGACTCAGTTTAAAGACTGCAATGATAAATTAATGACAAATGAAGGGAACGTTCTTTTCAATCCAGCGTTCCTGTTATTCAGTGTACAGTTTAAACTTTACTGTTGATGAAAGCTCTTGAAACAGCAGTTGTTCGCATGTTCTTTCTTCTTGACCGGAAATTCATAAACACACCCTTAAAGTGTGGGTTTATGGTAGTGAGAACGCTGATAGTGACAGAGGTTTGTAGGTCAGTACATTTTGTCACCACATTTGAGTTGATTTTATTGAGTGGGCTTGTCAGTGGACCAAGCAAACACAACTATCTAGCAATCATCAAAACTGACCCTACTGTGGAAAGTCTACACAGAGGTTTAAAAATCAAATCTTGGAAATTTGTACTCCAAATTCGTGTTATCTAAAGATGAGGAATTTGCTTATTTTACAGAATAATAATACAACCTGCTGTATGATAATAAGCTGGATTATTATTGTCATTGGAATGGTGCTGGCATGAGTGTTTCTCTCTGCATAACAATTCAATTGAATAGAAGTATTTTTTTTTTAAAGTCCTAAAGTATGGCACTGTGCAAAAGTCAGATACCTCTTTCATTTTTAGTTAAAATGGCCATAATGTACAAGTTATTCTTTTTTTAGCGTCAGAAAAC
>JAILXH010263158.1:8033-18919 GCA_023558415.1 Piaractus mesopotamicus
TACTTGAAATTGTTGCAATTTAGTTTTTTGACAAGTATTTATATTTACAGCTTAAGGGGCTTAAGAACACATTGAAACACATTGCCCCATGTGCCCTACATGTTTCTATGTATTGCAGAAGATGCCACACTGATTGAACAGTGAAGCGTGAATAAGAAAGTTCAAAACATTTGTAAAATTTAGCAGGATGAATTGTTGATACTTTATTGAGATCATACAATTTGATGATTTGATGATACATTTTTTGCCACTGCTAAAAGCAGTTTAGACATTTAAACTTTGTGCAGGCACTGAACACATTACACATTGTGAAATATAGTGAAGTAGGAAGTTGTGAATAGGAGATATGCACATAGACCTGTGGTAAGAGAACTACATATAGTTGTTTTGTGTATTGTGTGCACATAGTCTGTAGAAGATACTGCATGTTATTCATATGCATAAGGCAGATTGGAGGGTGCTAGCAGACTGTACTGTCTGTGGACACACTATGGGTCATTTTCAGGTGCATTTTCAGGTGCATTTGTTTAAAAATAACAATAGATATGACTGAAATTGTGTTGACAGCAATTGCAAATCTTGCCCACAGCTATATTTTGCCTACCTTAGTCTATACGAATGTAACTAGTCATCTTATCTATGAGCTATATTTCCCAAACCAAGACTAAATGTCACCGTTTAGTTAAATGTAACTCCCTGTGAGTGTTCTTGTTTTATGGAGTTTTCTGTGAGTTCACTCCCTCAATGGTGTCATAGGATCATTGAGCAATTGCTATTCTTTTGCAAAGCCGCTGTGGTTTGCAGCACCTCTGGAGCAGCACAAGGTTAAGTGCTTTGTTGAAGAGCGCAGCAAGGCATGCACAAGGACAGCAGCTTGCAGTAAATCTATATCCTTGGTGCCACTATGGTTGCTGGTATGGAGCCTTTATCCACTGAGTCAGTGCCTTCCTTTACTAGTTTGATGAAATCTTATTGGGAGCCCGCTATGGTATCAGTTGCTTTAATAAGATGAGAGCAGGATGGTGTATTCTGTTCATAACATGACTAAAAACAGAAGACTGCCTATGTGTGTTTGAGGACACATGACACCCATGTAGACTTGTTTGCTTCCAAAGACAATAACAAGGAAAGAGTGACCTTTTCCTGAAAGGAGATAATGACAGAGGCTGCCTCCACAGCTACTGTAAAGCAGTCAGACAAACGCTCTGAAATACACAACAGTTCTGGTATTGTATTTAAAGCCTAAATCAGAAATTGAAGAGACCAGTGCAATTTAATTGGGGTTGGTGTTGAGCAACCTTACCTTATAACATGGCACATGGCAAAAAAAGATATATTTTGCAGCAATTGGCTGTTGTTGACTGAATGCATCATGACTGATGTGAGATTGATTTCGTTTTAAGCCAGCCAGCCCAATAACCATCTGATGCAATTCTTGTCTTTCCTGTGTTAGCACACCAACAACAGTTTCTAGAAGCACATTATAGGCATGTGTATATCACTATCACTGTCAGCTGATATCTCTGTCTCTGTATCACATCAGCAGAAGCTTCTGAGATAACTACAGAGCAGTGTTACACTGAAAAGTACATAATGCATATTTATCACATTCTCTAACGGTATATTCCAAACTGGATCTGGAGAGACCGTAGTGCTGTTTTGACAGTAATTGTAGAATGCAGTTTTGGTGCATTTCATGCAAGAAGGAAATGCCAGGATTTTAAGATGAGATAGCTGTTATATTAGCCATTATTTAACAAACAAACAGCTTATTCAGACGGATTAGGGGACAGTAAGGGAAATGTTTCCCTTAATATTAATTTACTGTAAAACTAAACCACATGTGTACATGAGTGTAGTGTGCGTAAACCTTCACAGAGTAAGGGTAAATAAACTAGCAGTCAATTTTGTTTATAGCACTAGTAAGGAAAATTTACAGAATGTATAAATATATCTGCAATATTTTTGAGTCTTTGCTTTGTTCTAAAAAAAAGTACAACCCTAAAAAGTTTAAAACGAAACTGAGGCCTCTATCAATTTATGTCTTAATGGTTTGACTATTTTCTTAAACTCTGACAAAAGACAAATGGAGGTCAAATAGAAATAGACTTTGATTAATGAAATATTTACTATTATTATATTATGTTCTTATTCTATATAATGACATTGTTCTTCTTCTTGTTCGTATTATTATTAAATGAGCCTTATTAGTCCCACAGCGGGGAAATTTCACCTCTGCATTTAACCCACCCATGCAGTGAAATGCACACACACTAGGGGGCAGTGAGCACGCTTGCTCGGAGCGGTGGGCAGCCCTTTCCAGAGCGCCCAAGGAACAGTTGAGGGTTAGATGCCTTGCTCAAGGGCACTTCAATCACGTACTGTTGGCTCAGGGGATCGAGCCGGCGACCTTCCAGTCACAAGGCTGGTTCCCTAACCTTCAGCCCATGACTGCCCTATTATTGCAGTAATAACAACAGCGATTTAAATAAAGCAGTAGCATTTAACATTTAACTAGTAAGTGCAAATAATTAGTGCACATGACAAAACTGCCTAACTGCAAAACCCGAATACCCTGACCATACTTGTCTCAAGCAAGACAGCTAAACATTACACCTGACAACTGATTAAGAACTGCTATAGCTAACATGTTACAGTAATGCGAGCTAGTCAGTGGAATGCAAGTAAGTGACTTTGTGTCTTTATGATGAAAATCTAACTAAATAATGTTTCTGGGGCAACATTAAAGGGGATTTTTGCCCCATGTGTTTTGGGTCCTCTTACCTCAAACATCTAACATCTACATTTAACTAAACATCTAAATAAATATATATAATTATATTTTTTTTCCTCTCAAAATTCTATATGCTGCAATATACCAAATATGATGCTACCAAAACAAGTTTTTTTAATGTATAAAATGATTATACCATGCCAACACATCAGTGGCTCCTTCATGTTTGAGAGTATGCCAGCATAGAAAGTTTTTCACTTAGGTGAGTGTGATGTGGCAAAAACATAACATAACAATATGCTAGGGCTGCAACTATCGATCATATTAGAAATCAAGTATTCTACCAATTATTCCATCAATTAATCAAGTAATCTGATAATACATACTTTTGCTTTATTAAAGAGCAATAGTAAATATACAAAAGAGAAAATAAGACAAGTCTCTTAAAATGAACAACTTATTTTCCTTTTTTGAAAAATCAACATTTTTATTGCTTAAATTGCATATTATAGTATCATCTGTCAAAACTAAACCCATTTAGTGCATTTAAGTGCCATATTACATTCTGAGTTTTAATAAAAACATTTTCTGAAATACAAAAACTTTCTGTCATTTTCCCTGGCCTGTCTCTTCTGTTCACCCCTCGGTATTTTCTCTCTCTGTCTCCATTTTGCAATCTGTAATATGGCGCTTAAATGCACTAAATGGGTTTATTTTTCACAGATGAAATTATTGTAACAAATTAAGCAACAAAAATGTAGATTTTTCTAAAAAGGAAAGAATTTGCATTGATGATTTTTAGAGTTTGTTGAGGAATCGTTTCAGCCGTACAACATGCATCATGATATTTCATTTTACTGACATTTAATAGGTTGGAACAGACAAAAAGTAGAACCAGTAGTGGTATCGTCAGAAAAGCGTATTGTGATATAATGCAACATAATTTACCACAATAATGATTTGTCATATTGCCCACTCCTAGACCAGCTCAACATATGACATTTGTTACAAAATGTAATGAGAGAACAAATCCTCTTCGTTTTTTTAAGAGTTTCATGGCATGTTCTAAATAAAATATGCCAACTTTAATTCAACCAGTCATAGATTCAGCTGACTTGCCTTTCATGCTCTTACATTTTCCCTCCTTTTGCCACCTTTAAATGTGATGATAAACAAAAACGTATACATTCCTTTTATAGACGTTTGTCAGTTTTAATGTGCTGCAGTGAAATGTAGGGCTCTAGCCAGCTGCCTTGGGATGAGAGCAGTAATTTATTCTCCTGTACTCTCTGCCAGGGTAGGTGGCACAAATGGAGCATTTTAATTAAAAACTGCTGAGACACAGAGATCCAAAGGGAGGAGAGGATGCCAGCACACCAAGGTTTCCCCACACAAATTCACCACCCATGATTCCTCAAAGGAAAACAAATAAAGTAACCTAGATTACTCAAGCGGTGAGAGGAATTCTTTTAACATAGTCTACTTCACGTGTAACCAATACTTGCTCACAGCTCACGCATTTGCAGGAGCTGACTGACTGGATCTGTTGAGCTTTTCCTTCGTTTGTTTGGGAGCTACATAAGACTGTGTAATTATTTCCCTATCTGAAACTTTTTTTTTTCACACGACAATTAATTCTCCTTTAACCCAATTTTTATCTGCACATGGTCCGGTTAATGTTGACCTGCAAACTATCATTACAGTAAGAAATCACTTATTTAATTAGTGACTTACTTAAATGGGAACTCCACTATTTTTAAAAAAAAATGTTCTGTATAATAGGGAGATATAAATCGTATTGACACTTACTGACTTTATTTCTATACAGTGGTGGTGATAGGAACCAGAAGTCACGACGTCTACAACACAAATGTAGACATTTTGTTTACTCTTTAAAACCACCGGTGAACCTACACGTACCTTCTGAGTTTTAGATGCCATGTTGATAAAATACACTTATATACCAGAATGGTAAAATAGTTTTCAATCTGAACAAATACATTTTCTTTGCGGACTGTTTTGTACCTCTCTGCCATAAATGTATTAAAACATACAAAAATCTTCTCTCAAAACCACAATAAAACAATGTCTCAGGCATCATTTACTTCATGTTATAACTTTCTACGAGGGAGCTTTTAGAGGCATTAAATGCTTCAGACTTCTGGTTCCTATCACCACTGTAATGAAGAATTCTGACTAAGTTTTTCTACAATGGAGCATTTCATATCAAATCTATGAATGACTTTGTTTACATATTAAGGATTGAATTTTGCAGAAATTTTGAAAAATCGATAGAATTGCCCTTTAAATACAATACATGTTTTAAAATTCATGCACTAGTAGCATGTTGTGTGATTATTTTTGTGCTTAAAATACTAAATGAAGACAAATGACCAAATAAATGTTATGTATTACATATTTACAAAGAAAATATACAGTAATCCTTACTGAGCAGTTCATTTATATTTACCTGAAAATGAAAATGTGTGCCTTTGGGCAGTTAAAAAGGTTTCATCTTTCAAGCACTGCTGTGTTACGATTCTGTTCAATACTGCATTGGTTATTTCCACCAATTTTCATCTCATGACCAGAAGGTATCAGTGTCTATCAAGATGTTTGCCAGCATTCCAGATTCCAGTCTCCTCCATCTCCTTGCTGACAATTTCCTGGGAGATTTCTATTACCATGGTGACAGCAAGCTGCTGATGTCATCCAGACCTGGTCGCTGGGGTTGAACAAAGGTGGGCTGAATACTTTCCCTTTTGCCCTCTCTTCATCTTCTAGAGCAGAACAGAGCAAGACTGAAAACTCAAACAGTAGCAGTAGAATTAAAGGAGTCTTGCAGTGAAACTGTCATATTTCATTATTTGTTTCAGAAGTCATATAAGTATAAGGGTTTGAAAAATAAGGGAATTCTTCTGGGTACATTTCCCTTATTCTTTGCAGCTGGTAATTGGGTCATCCATAATGAGTCCTGGAAGCATCCTAATCACATCAGGAGCATAGCTGCTGGAATAGGAAGAGAGGTCCAGGGTGTATATTTACATGAGTGCAGCTGGAAAATATCAATAGCGATGGAGGAAATTGAAAGGAAATGTTCTCAGCAGGAATTGCTCTCAGTTTCAGTACTTGTATTATGTGCTTATTACTGACTGGCTTTTCATGCTAGTCTAGACTGTCTTGGGCTAAAAGTAAGACTTGTATATATAAGTCAAAATATCATATGATTTAAAAAAGTGGAAAATATAAGGTAAGTTATGTGTATACATTAAGTGTAGGACAGCTAATGCTTACTAGTGATTACTATATTGTAATCTTTAATTTAACAGTAGTGCTGATTAATTAATGGGTACTTAGTACATGAATGAATTCACTAACAGTGATGAGTTAATACAGAATACAGTTATTATTCATAGACACAAATGTCTGATAGATCAGTATCATAAACAAGTGAGATAATAGAAGAATAATCCCCCAACAGTAAAATACTTATTCTTTCCAGTCCTTAAATAATATCCACAAAGAGTTGATCAGTGCAGCTCATCGCAATGCCAAAAATACTCTCGCTTATGAAAAGAGGTTCTGAGAAGTGAATGTTTCTAAACAGCCAGGTGCTACTCAGCTCAGTAAATAATTCTGCTCCTTTCAAGGGCCTTCAAAATGTTACATGTTTTTATGAAAACAGATAGAATGTATCAAAAAATGTTCAGCTTTAGAGAAGAAATGGTGAAAAATGGCCATCCTAACAGGGTTACTTAGAACACGCTAAGCCTCGCCGCATTTCTCAAGGGAAGCTGTAATTTTAAAAGCTATTCCTGAATCTAATTCTCTTATTTGCCAGCTAATTATTTCCACCCTCGCTGATAACATATCTGTCAGTGGTGGGTGTAATGATTAGTTGTCACTGATTATGGCCCTATACACTCCTCAGACACCATGCCCACTAAAAACCCCCTGTTCCTCAAAGTCTCCCCCGGAGACTGACTCACCGCACTGCAGTCATTCCGCTTTTGGGTTCCCCCACTGTTCTGTTATTATTGCCCACAGGTTTTAGCTGAAGGCGTATCACAAGACCTTTTACTCTCTAGCCGCCCCTTCAAGGCCGATACTTTTTCCTGCTGGGCAGTAATCTGTCTTCTGTCCTCCCAAAATAAAACCCATAACCTGACAGATATACACAATTCTTAATACTGACACTGATATGACTGATTAGCAAATGTCGGTAAGAAGAAACACATACTTCATACTTCAAGTTCAGCTGTGAGTTTTATTGCAGAAATCAACAGTTTTTGAGACCATTATTTATTCAGATAGTTAAAGCATTGCTCTGCTCACGTAAAATAAGTAACACAAAGATTGGGATGACAGAATTATAAAGACATGGTTAGAAAACCATGCATCACAAGGAATGCCCTTGTAACGCCATAAGAATAAGAAGAATATTGACAGTATATGACATCACCTTCATCATATAATCTTGATCAGTTATTTCATTGGTCTTGGTAATTATGTCATAGAATTATTCCATATTACTGTTTAGTAATTAAGCAATAGATTCTCTGGTTCTCTGGCAGATTTCACATTCAGATTTCTAATTAATTCAGCCACACTGAGTCACTGCTGGCCTAATATCTAATGGCTTTAAATTTTCAAATGCAATATCTACATTTTAAATCCAAATCTTAATTATTAAAACCTTTAAATTATTAAAAGCTCCCATGCATGCAAGCAAGGAATATGTTCACCACATTTTAATAAGGAAACTGTGTGAATTAATATTAAAAAATCCATCTTTTTTATCATCAGTCTTTTTTCCTGACTAATTTAGCTAACTAATTACCTTGAAGTAAATCATTTTTGACACTTGCTATAGGCCTTGAAGTCCCCTTTTGCTGACAGGTGCTTTTTATGTGGCCTATCTCTCATATTTTACTGATGCTCGTGGTAAGTCAGTGATATTACACGTCATGTTAAAGTGAAATTCCCTACTTCCTTACTGCTTTGGATTTCTGATGGTCATTCGTTTCACAGTGTGACAGTCCTCGTGTAGAGCATTCTGCAAAGACAGACAGGTTGTTGTACTGGGCGTTGATCATGTGGTTGTATTGCTGTTTACATGCAGTGAGATGGTGATGGAGTAAATTTAGAGCAAGTAGAATGCCACAGCTTGCTGACAGCCAATGCTGAGCTTAAATGAAAGTGTTTCACGCAGACAGGCACTCAAGTGCTAATGCTGACATCAGAGGAAATGCTGGAGTGAGAGTAGGAGGTCTGCAGAGGAAACACAAGCTCTCTGCAAACGTGTGCACAGGGGTGGTGGAGAAAAGAAGAACCGGAGATTTGAACTTTTTTTCTCTTTCTAGCAGGCAAGGAGAGTTTTTTTTTTTCTCTTGCCTTTGTGGCCTAGAACAATGGGTTGTTTACCTGAGACATTCTCTGATTGCCAATCTAAAATGTTATAACACAGGTTAAATTACTGAATATCTAGACGGCTCTAAATGGTTGGGGTACTTTTCTGAAACGTATTTCTGAATGTATAGAGTTAGGGCACTTTTGCACATTGTTACGTGCCTTGTTTCCTCTGCCTCTGTTTTTGTGAGAAGAGATTGTGAGGGAGATTCAACAAGTTCTGCAGCAAGATTATCACCTCTGTGCATGTATGTGTGGGTGTTTGTGCATGTACAGGATGGCTGCGTGTTCATGAGTATTAAGAAGAGAAAGAGACAGTAAGAGCTGAGTGTGATGACATGTCAGTGTAGAGTGTGATAGAGCATCACTGCGACTGCAGTGTATTCTCTAAAATGTGCAAACATAACTGACAACTCACAGAGCCTGAAAATTCTCAAGGGCTGTTACTTTACTTTAAAAGGCACACATTGATGGGGTCGTGTGTTTGTTTATCTTATGAAAATGTATCTATTGTACAGGGTTGTAAAGTAATAAAGTATGAAGCATTTATTTCACCAGAAATGTCCTGTTAGTGGGCTACACTGACTTTTAAAGGGGCCTATATCATGGAAAATCGAATTTCCCTTGCTTTTTTGAGATAAGCATTTGAAGTAATGTGTTCAAAACGTACCATTCACTACCCAGTCCATTCAGTCCATATATGTAAACTAAGCTGTAAAACAGCCTGTTTGGAATTCATTGTTTCTCTGATGCCATGAAAACCAACACAGTTTAGTTCTGCCCCCTCAAATTGAAGTTCTAAGGAGTGTTTCAGCTCTGTGTGCTTTTTGAATGAGGCAGCCAATCAGATCAGAGCTCACTTATCTTATGTGTTTAATTCGAAGAGCTGAAGAGAGGTTTTGAAAATGGTGATGTAAAAATGAATTATGACGATGTTTGGCATAAAACCACACAAATGTTTTAAGTGGGCCTCATGGGAAAAAGAAAATACAAGAGAAGTGTGGGAAAAGAGCCCTTTAATTAATTTTAAAAGATTGCATTTGTGTACTTTCATTTGAGTAAAAAATCTGAAAATGTGCTTGAACTTTTTCTAGAGTATTTGCACTTTTACTTGACTAAGAATTTGTGTACTTCTACCTCTGCCGATGTAACATTGTTCCTATTGTCGTACATATGATAACTTTTCTACATCTCTTACTGATAGTTATTCATGCTACCCCATTTACTAATCTGGTAGGTATTGTCTGCTGTTAGTTTACAAAATCAACTAGTACTGTAACTCTAACACCATAATGTTTGGTAAGCAGATGGATATCTAAAAGAAAGGTGTCATAAAGGGTTCTTTGGAACGATGCTATAGAACAAACACTTTTTTCAGGTGTGTATGTGGTCTGCTTTTCCTAGAAGTTGCTCTCTCTCTGGCTTCACTGTATCTCCTCTTGTTGAATCAACAATGAAGAAACAGTGCAGCGTGCATATACAGTGGAGTACACTATGCACAAACAGAACCCCTCCCTTTTGCATCACAGCAATTTTAGGTTTGCTGCATCTAAACCAATCAGGAGTAAAGTGCAGTCCGTGAATAACAACGTAGGGATCTGCATTAACAAAGTAGGGATCTTGCATTGGGTTTTCTAGAAATGTTCTCACCAAATTCATAGCTGCTGTAAGAAGTAATGCATAGCTCGTGTAAGAAGTCTCTGTATTAGAGGTCTGTTTTTTCAGTCCCTCGCCCGCCCGCTCCCACAAGATTTCATTCAGCTCTCACCCGTTCCCGCAGAAAATCTGAATAATTTGTCCTGTTCTCACCTGCAGCTGAAAAGTTGTCTGCTTAATCAAGGCAGACTGACATCCAACATTTGGCATTCTCAGTCTATTTACAAATGCATTGTTCTCTGCTGAAATAGCATGGTAGTCATGATCATCAGGCCTACCGTAGAGAAACTTCCTCTTACGCCATTTATTCCTAGTAAACACAAAGCAAGAAGTAAAGCACAGAAGGGTTATTTGTGATATTTTGCTGGCTTGGCAGCTGTGGCTGTTGGACTGAGGGCTCTGCTATCTCTGTAAGCTACAAGAATTTACAAGTTACTTCACAACTCTTTAGAATGACTTCATTCATTTTAATTGTTTTACTAGTATTTTACATATATATATAGTTATGCTGTTCCACCGTTTCACTTGGTCAGTTTATCATGAAATGTTTGCACAGTGTAAAAGACAGCCTCTGTTCTCAAATGATGTAGAAAAACAGAAAAAAAGAAATGATATGTTTTGGGGGCAGTCATGGGCTGCAGGTTAAGGAACCAGCCTTGTGACTGGAAGGTCACTGGTTCGATCCCCTGAGCCGACAGTACATGACTGAGGTGCCCTTGAGCAAGGTACCTAACCCCCAACTGCTCATTGTGGATAGGGCTGCCCACCGCTCTGAGCAAGTGTGCTCACTGCCCCCTAGTGTGTGCATTCACTAGTGTGTATGTGGTGTTTCTCTGCATGGATGGGTTAAATGCGGAGGTGAAATTTCCCCATTGTGGGACTATAAGGGTCACTTAATATTATTGTTTTTATTATTATATTATAATATAATACTGTGCTTTTTATATGACAACGAAGATATGATTAGCTCAAAATCACGGTGCACCTTTAAAGGGCCCATAACAGGGACGTGATAGATCAGTATTTTTTGCTTTTCTAAAGCTGCACTATGTTAGTTTAGTTTTTTTATTTGTTTGTTTGTTTTTTT
>JAILXH010263158.1:22484-32944 GCA_023558415.1 Piaractus mesopotamicus
ACACCATCTGCTTATCGTAGCCATCGGCATTACTTCATGTTTTTGTTTTCATAATGACATTTGAGTACATTGTTCTTTTGTTGTCACGTCATTGGTAGTTGGTGCTTACCCCAGCATGGGTGAAGGATGATTCACTGTGCTGTGTGTTAAGTTTTGAGTGCTTCTACTTGTGACGTACCACATTCAAACTGTCTTAGTTCTCTGATTTCCTGCACCTCATATGCTAGATACACCCACATTTTCACCAGGCGGAGCCAGTACAGAACTTTTTACGTGAACAACATTACAAAGGAACATGGCACAAGCTGACAGCTATTGTGCTCAAACTCTGCGTAAACTCTAATACATGCCACTTTTGTATGTTTAAAATACATGCCACAAACTGACAGCTTTGACACGTTTTGTATTAAAAAAAAATGTTCTGGACATCATATCTGTAATTATAGTATTATGCCGTTGCTGTCCTGACAAAACCTTGTCTCTCTCTCAAAAAAAAAACTTTGTTAATTTTGAATGGAAGCCAATGGAAGCTTTCCCCCCAAAGCCATTTTAGAGCATTTCCACTGCTCTATTTTTTTTATTTTATGGAATTTTAACATACTGTAAAGGGGAAAAGGCATTTTTTTAAGTCGTGTAACATACAACAGTGGCGATATGTTGTTGTGGTGCTGAGAGACTGGGAGAGTATTTTTTCACACAGTGCCTTGCAAATATGTAATTTGCTCTGAAGTCAGCTCAGGCCCACTGACTTAAACCTCTTACGTAAAAAAGAAATAAAAAAAAAAACCTCTTAGAGCAGATTTGTAACTGCACTTTTTGCCAAAAATGAAAGGATAAAAATGGAAAAAAAATGTAAGTGTAAGCGTAAGTGAAACAAGAGGGGGGGCCCAAGTGTAAGCCAGAGTAGGAAAAACAGTCTGCTTTTGATCATAGAAGTAGGGGAGGAGCACTTCTGGGCTATTTTTGTCCCTTTGTCTGCTTCACGAATTAAGCAATAGAGCACTGGCGTTCAGGCTTAGCTCAACCTCCACTATAACGGAGTGAAATGCAGTTGATAAGTGCAGGCCTTATTCACTTCTCTGACCTTTGAGTGAAGGTTACATCATGATGTCTGACATTTGCAGAAAGCAATCATTTGAAAGTTTTATTTAACTTGGACATTCCTTTGTTCTATCGTGAGGGGATCTGTTGTTATTACAAGTTATTAATTTTCCACTGCAACCCCAACATTGTCAAAATCCATACGTTTTCCTCTGTGTGTTCAAAGTATTTTCATTTTTCAGTCAATGTCAGGTGTTATCTTTGTGAAATTGCTCCATTAACAGCCATTGTGAAGCAGAGCATTGTTCAGGAACTGAAGCTGTGTTGTTGGAGCAGCGGACCGTTACTGAAAACAAAGTCATGGCACATACTGTTAAAGCATTGCATGATCAGAAGACCTCAATGCCGTCCCATCTCTTTGTCTTGTTGAATTACTTTGGTCTGAGTGATGATATACATTACTGGGCGAAAGTCAGAGACCACCCTTTCATTTATTTACTTCCCAAGTCAAAGGAAAATAAGAGAGAAAAAAAGGATAGGACTATCTAGGAAAAGACAGAAAATAGGACTCCTGAGAACTGTACAAGACCGATTACAAGACCGGTCATCTTTGAGACATCAATCAGATCTGATCAATCAGATCTGAAAAAAAAACCATTGGTATTTCTGTCCGTGCTTCCACTGAGAGAAGTGCTGTGGGTCTGAAAGGATGTGTAGCTGTCACAAAGGTATTACTGAGAAAAGGAAACCTGAATCTAAGATTTTATAGGTTGATGAGTCTAATTTTAAAATTGGAATTATTTGGATCTTGAGAAAATGCAACCAACTTCCAAGACTGAACTTTAAGGGGTTTGAAAAATATATCTGCAGATTTCTTTGAAAAACTGAAAGCAGGTTTCCCAAAAAGAATGGAAGCTGTAAAAAAGGTGAAGGGTGGACAGGCAAAATACTGAAAAAAATGAAATCATATTTAGTTGTTGAGTCTTATTTGTAATTTCCTGTTGCATATGTTTTCTCCATTTTTCCTGCCGCTGAAAATGAATGACTTGTACTTAATAGCCATTTAATGCACAGCACTAAAAAATATTCTGTATGCAAAGACAAATCTGTCAATAACTGATATCAGTTGTCAGGATTTTATACATGGGATTCATCGCATCTTCTCATGGTGGAACATTTTTCAATTTCTCTCACAGATTATTGCAGGCAAATGTGCTGACAGTCATTTGCAAGTGTTTAAAATAGTGAGGCTGTGGTGAAAAGGGTTGAAAGCTTGAGCGAGAGAGAGAAGCAGTAAGGCATGGGCTGAGCTTTTTGGGGTGGTTCATAAGGGGAGGGCTGTCCCTATTAGAAGCGCTCTGATATTGCACTGTCGATGGTGGTGGCGGAGGGGGGGGGAGTGTGTGTGCGTGTGTGAGAGAGAGAGAGAGAGAGAGAGAGAGAGAGAGAGAGCGGTCGGCTCTGTGTAAACAGGCTGTCAGAAAAGAAAGTGCAGGGACGTTTCTACACGCCGCTGCAGCTGACGGAGAGAGCCGCGCAACCTACAGGAGGATAATCACGAGAGAAGAGGAGAGTTTAATTAATTCATGCTGGAGAGATGTTGTGCTGCCTTTGAGTGAAAAGGCTCCAGTGCTGCGTGTGCACCTCTGCCTGTAGCTTTGCGCTCATGTTTATCTGCCAGCGACGGGATCCGCCAGTGCTCTGACCATTGGAGAACCTCATGGTACCATCATCATCACCTGGCTGAACGGAGGTACAATGGGATGTTCTTTATTCTTGTCATTGTCTTTTTATTTCACGAATCCGGCTAAGTAAATCTTTAATGTTACAGGAAAGAAGGCTGCAAACAGTGTGCATGAGATTAATGTTAACATTTCAATGAAATGCAATGAGCAGACCCTTATGAGACCCAATATGAGACCTACTATTAAGCACATCTCTCTCTCTCTTGCTTTCTCTCCCTTGTCTCAGTCTATGCTAACAGGACATACTGGTAACTGACAAGCCTGTCACCATATGGCTCTCTCACTTTCTCTTTTTCTGTCTGTCGTGCTGCACTCTATACTGTGATGCTGAAATCAGACAGACCAATAGGGGGACTGTAATTGCCATGTGCTTTAATACTGGTTATTATAAGGGAGCAGTCAGTACAATGATAACATATATCTCATGTATATTGTAAACAGGCTTCTCTGATGCTGCTTGTAAGCACATACTTACATAAACAGTTGTATGTACACTGGCAGGATATCAGATGCAACCTGATGTTTCTGACATTGGCAGCATGACTGATGTTCATAGTAGAATCACAGGTTGGGCGATATGGTTACTCCCTTGTTATTTTCATACAGCTCGTGTAGTCTTGTCTCTCTAAAATGTCAGAACTCTGTGTGCACGTTTAGCATGCTACACATCCTCTCCCTGAAGGGATCAATAGACATCGGGTTGTAGAGTCCATGGTGATGGATTCCGCTTACATGGAAAAGGATACGGCACTCAACCATTTTGCTGTTTGTTTTGCACTTCCTGCGCAGCTCAGCCAGTCTCACGGTGGCTACCAGTCCATCTTGTTTCTAATCAAACACTTCTGTGCGGCGTCTGTGTTTATTCGCAACGTGTAGAGGTTGTAATCAGTTGCACGGCTGCGATGACGCTCCACAGAGACCCATGCCGCTGTGTGCTCGGAGGCTGACTTTGACAAATCTCAAATCGCCACGCTTAATTACGGCTCATCATGAAAACACCAGAGGCGCTGGTTCTTTGGCTCTTGATAAGATGTGAGATACAGAGACAGTAGTAAACTAAATATGTTTGAATGTGCATGTATGCATAGTCATGTTTGAAAACGCAGCTCACATTTACAGACCTCAGAGAGAGAACGCATATGTACCTATTGCTTAGTAACTAACCATGTTTGCTTCTACTATGTACACCATTCGCATAGCAACATGTGCAGCACTCAAGGTTCTAAAAGCCGCAAGTCCAATTCATTTGTGCAGTAAGTGAAGCTATTAAGACAGTATAGACTGCTAGGCTGCTGTCTTCTATTGAAAATCAATTTCAGATAATGGGGGCCCGGGTTCTGAAGGGAATTCCTAGAAGATCATCTTCTCATGCCAACAAATTTGAAGGAAATTGAAGGACATAGTGTCTGATCAAATGGCTTTTCAGTGTGTCCTGAATATTTCATAGTCATGATTAGGGGTGCAACGATACACGTTTTCAGATGTAATTCGATTTTTTAGCATTTTACATCCTAAAAAATAGAGATGGACTATAGCCCTATGAGACATATTTTTTTCACATGATCACATGGTTTTAACATGTAAGCACTAACACTGCAATAAAACACTAAAAAAGATTTAAAGTACCAAACAATAATATGTATAATTTAAAAGATTTGAAGTCAATGATAATATAAAATTTAGGGCCAGAGAACTGATAATATTTCTTCATTCATTTTATTTGTTTAGTGGATATAGTGGATTGTTGCAAGTAATTTAGCGCTTTCAGGCCTTGATCTGAGGCCCTCAAAGGCCCTCCAAGGCCCGTGGCAGTCAGAGGCCTTTGGGCACTGGGCCCACTAGCCCAATCTATAATTCATTCCTCTTAAAATGTCTTGATTACACAGATCTCTAAGTGTATGTGACACAAATTGGTTTTTGTTGGTTCCTGAGTACAACTTTCTGAGTTTTCTAATGCATATAGTGCAAGACCTCCAACAAAATAAGCCCCAAAAATCACAAACCCTTGAGTTTATAGGCAAATTCAGAAAAAATAAAAATACAATAAGAGTGGATAGGGTGCACCCAGGTGCTTAGCACTGACAGTGGTGTCTATAAAAAATGACAAATGATAGACTCTTGGAAGACAGAGAGGCTTATGGGGGATGCAGGTTTAAATTTCAGTACGCTGTTTTGAACATTCAGTTTTTCAGCTGAAATTGTTACGACCTTAGTCATGATCATATACTAATGCCACAGTAAGAGGAGTGATACATAGACCATGGGAAACACACTGAAATCTGTGTTGTGTTAAGAAGACATAAAAAGAAGTTATTCAAGTCATAATGGTTATGCACAAAAATAAGACTTTGCATTTGTTGAATCAAATTGTGATTTTCAACATCTTCAGCAGTCAGCAGTAACTGCCTGTAGTACAGACAGTCAGTTCAAAGCTCATTTCATTTCAGCAAATGTGAAATGAACAAAAGTGTTTTCCATATGATTTTGAATCCAGTACAGTGATTAGTGTAAAGTCTTACTTTTGGTAGTAACCACTAAATCATAAGCAGTTCAGACGTGTGTTTAATCTGTTGGATCTTTTTATTGATAAGAGTATTCCTCACTTAGTATGCTATATTGCACTTAAGGTCTCACATTGATACTTCTCCTTATTTTAGTTAATGGCCATTCTTTTTATTAACAGATGCTCAGATTGGACGCTGAGGAGGGCAGTAAGTTTAAGGCTTTACCCAAGGCTCGGAATTAGAACACATCTTGCCACGCTTTTCCTTGTCATTGCATCGCAGTTTCAAACCAAACCCTTCTGTTGCCATGACATCCAACCCCTCTGTAAATAGTCCCAGTATTTTTGATCTTACATGCCCTAGAGAATAGAGAGAGAGAAAGAGAGAAAGAGATTAGAAAGATAGAAAGAGAGAGGGATCAGACTGTTTACTGTTCATTATGGTTCAAAATTCATTCAATTTTCAAAGTCTTTATTCACAAGTTTTATTGTATAAGAGTTAAGAAAACTCACCTGTGGTTTTAATCAGCAAGAATGAAGCCCTAATGTTCAAGAGTTGTAAGACTTGATCATGAAACGTCTAAATAGCAAAGTTTCTGTAAGAACAATTAAGGAAAAAAAGTCTAAACGCTGTGTGTTGTCTGTGGCTGGAGGCCTTTAAGGAATGCAATTGGCCATGTTCTCATTAGAATCGGTCACTTTTTCTCCTTTGTACTGATTCAGTCAGGCTGAAATCTATTGGGGTGATACCAAAAATACGTACTTGTTAAGAGAGAAAAGAAAAGGTTGTTGTTTTTTTTCCCCTTTCTTTTCCTTTCTTTTCTGTAAGCCATTGTGTCTGGATTATGATTTTATTGCGATATTACCTGAAGTCTCCCTTATGTAGTCTCCAGTGACAGCAAGCGATGCCAGTACTTAATTTAAAATCATCATATTGGTCTTGGTTCTAGATCAGGATTTAAATGCCAATTAATTCATTTTCACATAAATGAAAAGCCTATGAAAAAAGTTATGGTTATAATGACTCAAATACACATGATGTCGTGTGAAGAGACATAAGATGAATGATGCTCCATTAACAGTGATGGCACAGGTTTGCATTTTCTTATTTTGCCTACCCAAAGCAGGCTAGTTGAGCACACAAATGAGCCAGGAGACCTAACAGGTGGTCACAACCATTCTACTTTACTCTATGCAGTGACTTAGTATTACTTAACACCGTACAGTATATGTTCTAATAAATATTTTGACATTAATAGCACTTTTTAGCTTCTACACAGGGATAGAGAGGTGAAATGAAACTATAATTAATTGCATTTGGCAACAGGGCAAAGAAACATTGTGGTTCAGCATTTGAAGGTTTCAGTCATATGTCACTGAGCTCTCTGAAAGCACAGCACTGAGCTCTCTGAAAGCTCATATAGGCAGCAGCAGCATCTCAGTTTAATATCAGTTTATTCCCTCAGTGTCTATTTGCAGTCTGTAAAACTTGTTTGTTTAAGATTTGACTGTTTCACTTCAACCACTTTTGCTTTTTTTGTGTTTGATATATTAACTTTGTCTATTAGACTTTCTGTCTGTACAAACCTCAGTGTGCACTTTTAATAATAAGTTGTATGACATACTATGTATGACACAGGAATTCTATTAAGAGTTAATGTAGAATGTACTGTATGTGAATTTTTTGTAGACATGTGAGTATTTGTTGTAGCATAAGAGGAAAGCCAAATGTAAGATTAGAGCAAAAATAAACGTTTCCAAAGCTGGAATTAACAAAAAATTACTAGAAAATCTAGAGAAACTGCAGCCCAACGCTATGGGTCTTAAAGAATGTGTAGCTGTCAATGAACTATTACTGAGAAAAGAAAATAGACTCAAAAGAAGAAAATTTACAAATCAGACAAAGAAGCTGCTGGGCTGGTGTTCCCTGAACACTGGACTGATGACCTCAGAGCCCGGACCTCAACATCAGTAGCCATATTTACATGCAGCATTGATAATCTGACTAATAGCTAATAGCTGAATCTGAATAGAGCATGTTGATATACGCACCTCAGTCAGAATAGACTAGTCCGGTTTACGTCATTCTGAATACAAATACAATGGAGATAAGGCATTAAATAGAAGAATAATAGATATGTTAACGCCTGTATCTGATTACATTCCCAATCGGAAAGTTTAAGTATGTTCTGCGCATGTGCATTTGCATCATAATGGAAGTTTATAACTTTGTATATAAGAAACTGGTCTAGTTTCTAGTTTTAAAGTTTATACTTCAAACTTTAAAAGACTTCAAATTAGTTAGCAGGGTGGATGGCCTGAAAGCTCACAATAACATGCTTTTCAGACAAGTATGTGACAGTGAGTTTAGACAAACTATAGAGCAAAAACAGATGGAAGTTTCACAAATCAGTGTATTACAGAGCTAAAAAGCCAGAATGTTAAAGGCAGCTCTGATCTGATCTGTTATGAACAAATTCTATAAGGACATACATTTTCCTGCCTCTGCCATAATTTTAAAGCAACTAAAAACACATACTGTAACATACTGCTGCTTATCTCACTCTGACTGGACTCACGTGATGCTCGTTGTCGTGGTACCATCTACACTAAGTGCCACTATATGCATGTGTGTCATTTTGGATCTGATTACCATACTGGACAGTATTGTGAGAAGCAGAAATTGCAACCAACTTCTGACTTCTTACTGAGACAATTTGCATCAGAACACTGAAACTGGACATCTGAGATGTGGAGTGTCTAAATGTGTAACTGGGAATGTTTGGAGCTTAAGAAGCAGAAAATGAAACCAACAACCAAGACTGAACTTTGGATGTGTGGAAAAATATCCCTGTAGATTTATTTGAAAAAACTGAAAACAAGTTTCCACAAAAGAGTAGAAGCTGTAATAAAGACAAAAAAAGATACTGAAAAATATTATATTGTATTTAGTTGTTAATGATTTTGTGTAATTTTCCTGCTTTTTTTCTGACTCTGAAAATGAATCATTTGTACTTGTTGGCTGTTTTGACTGCAGATTAAATAAATACAGGGTGGTCCATGACTTTTGCACAGTACTGTATATTATAGCCCCTATCACATTGTTTCTGTTTGTACTTATGACTGACAGCTCTGGCGTCTCTTGCAGTACAGTGTGGCTTTATCAGTTCTTACCCAGCCTCTTCCTCCCAGTTTGATAATTAGACATATTTAGCAGCGCTACTGTTACACTACAGGCCAATACACTTTACCACCAGCTCTTAACTGTGCTAAATACACAGCCCATCAAGTGGACAATCATGATGGAGAAGTCAAGCCAAAATATAATGTGATGCATTATCATACTTGCACACAGCTGAGTGGCGTTGGAGAAACTGTTTGATGGCTGAGTGAAGCAGCAGGGGCGTTTAGGCAAGGTGGACTACAGGCCCTGCAGCTCTACCAGGCCTAAGGATGTTTATTACTGTAACAGCCTGTGTTTATGGACGCACTGTTCTCTAGTGGCTCTGCGCCCCTCGCTAAACCCCCCCATTCCCAGCCCTTCAGCCTGGCAGCGTCTCTGCGCTCGGCTTCTTCATTTATCACTGCTGATCCCTCACTTTCTGCTTTATAAACTCTGTGTATGTGCCTGCTCACTGTCCCTGAGGGATGAGGATGATGTCACAGTACTGGACAGTGCTACACCTCTCCCGCTCTTTTATCCCACTCATGATCAGTGTCCTAATTTGGCTGTGCAGCCTCTTCAGCAAAGCGCTCTGAGAACGAGGTACGCTGCTCAAAATGTGAGCTCAAAGAAACAGATTCCACTTGGGTAGCATAACTTGTTGCATGACCCCAAAATGCACATAAATTACTTGAAGTTATTTTAAAAACCTCTTCAGCTAACTGAACAGACCAAAAAATACTTGCTTTAATTCCTTTTAAAGAGAGCGGCTTGGAAAATATGATGTAATTAAAATGGCAAACTGGGTTTGTGATCGGTTGGTTGGTCTGGATTATTTCAGAACTATTGCTTAACTTTGCAATTTCAACCGCATTGAGCAGCACTATATACAAAATTTAGCTTTAGACTTTTATATTTGCAAGGCATATCTGCTCTTCAGCCTGTGCTCTTAAAAGTTAAGGTGCTAAAATGGGTTTTTTGTGGGTTGCCATAGAAGAAGGAACTAGATGAGATTTGTCCATGTGAAGAATGTTTTTAAAGTTTAAAGAACCTCCATATAGTGCAAAGGCTCTAGAATGAACTGTTAAATTGGTAAATAACCGTAATGCTATATGAAGTTTCTCTGAACCTTTGAAAAGTTTTTCACATGCCCAAATCTCTTTATAAATCATGATTCTTCAGGGTTCTTCTATGACATTGCTCAAAGAACCCTTTGTTGCACTTTTTTTTGATGATACAATAGAAAGGATCCGCTTTGATCAACTGAAGATCAACTTTGATTTGAGTTGATGATACTATCAATGGCACTGTTGACCGTCATAAGACAGAAAGATAACAAAAACTGTTCAGTGTGCAAATTTATAAGAACAGGATTAAAATTGTATGTGTTTTGTGTCGTTTTCTTTGTGTTATTGGGTTTCATAGCTAATAATTTTACATTGCTGTGGCAAAGCAGTTGCATAAAACAGGATAGTAATTATCTTATAAAGACTGATCTGTAAGGAAAGACAAATGAAGTTCTTAATGGATATGTTTCTGGTACTTCCACCACATTGTCTAACATAAACACAGGATCACAAGACACCTCTTAGTCACCAGTGTTGTGTAGATAGTAGCTGGGTGTGGCCGGTGTGCAGAGCAGAGGGGCCTTCATAGTCAAATAAATTCTACATGAGCAGAGGATTGATTAAGAGCCTATCGGTTGTTCAAGAGGAATAAAGTGAATAAAGAGAGAGAACGAGCGATGGACAGAGAGATAGAGAGAACAAGAGGACGAGCGGGTAAGACATGTAATATAGATGTGAGGGAGAGATATAAATACTACATGGCTAGAATGTAATGGAGTGTCAGTGGAAGAGGGAGTGGTAAATCAAGTAAGATACATGGAGTTTTCTGCTGTAAGACAACGAGAGAGTGGAGAGAGAGAGAGAGTAATGAGAGCCATACTGTTTAATGGGGTGAACGGAGATATAAACCTGCGCTTGACTCGAAAAAAGACTTTGTGCTT
>JAILXH010263159.1:0-10599 GCA_023558415.1 Piaractus mesopotamicus
TCGGGTGGCTTTAAGGGGTCCATTATAATGTGCAGTCAGTTAAGTGATGCCTGGCTGGCTCACTGCTGCATGATGCAGCAATTGCATATCACTTGATAAGAGTTTGTTTAGACCACCAAAAGATCAGTAAATAAGAATCGTTAGCAAGTGTGATTATTGGGTTTATCAAGAGCAAAGCAAAACAATTGTGTTTTGGCTGATTTTCTTGCCATTTGCGCCATACTGACACGATGAGAGTGCAACAAGAGTAATGATTATGGAAGTTAATAGGAAATGTTGCACAGCAAGTGGGCCTGTGCTGTTCTGGTTGCAGTTCCATTAACCAAGCACTTAATCTTAATTGTTCTGCCTGCTTAGCAAGGGATCGTTGCCGCCTGCGCAACACAGTGAGATCCCAGCACAAATTCTTGCCTGTAATGATCGCACTAATGACTGACTTCTTCAGCGCTGACGTCACGTAGCATAATGGAACATACCGACAAATTTCATTGATCGTAATAACAACAAACCAAAGAAGACAGAGTATAACAGTTGTGACCTACACGTTAAATGGAGTAACAGAGAACTATAATGTTTATGGTGTGTATTAGAGTCAGGGGTAGAGTGGGCCTGACTTTCAGACTGGGACTTACAACTAACTGTATTTTCTCTGCTATTCACACACAAGACATTGCCATCTACCATTTACATTCATGGCATTTGGCAGTTGCTCTTAGTTACTGTTTAGTCATGTCACAGAGGTAGGCGACGGTAGCGTTAGGAGTCTTGTCCAGGGCACTTATTGGTATAGCGTGTATTGCCCAGGCAGGGAGTTGGACCCCAGTATTACCCCATACACTACAAACCAAAGAAAAGAAAAATTAAGGATGCATCAATATTGGAACTGTGAGCCGATGCCAATAGCCAATATTCTTGATGTACAAATCGGCCAATAATGATACCAATGCCAATATATAATTTGTTAAATGTAAAAATTGAGACTAGAGCTACCTGAATTAGCATTACAGAATAATATAACGCTTATGTATGTGTAGAGGGTTACAGATGCAGTGAAAGGAATAATATTACAGTCTTTTTCGCTCAGTAGCCCAGCATCACTTAAGCATACTGCTCTTTCAGAGTATAGTTAATACATCATCAAATATCAGTTTGAAATATTGCTCAAATTTAAACATCTGACCAATGCAGACATTATGTTTAAAGCAAATATCTGCCAATACCGGTGTGATTTCAGTGTCATTGAGCATCACAATCAGAAAAAAATGCTAGTTAAGTTTCTGTCAGTATTTCCTGCTGCCCACCTCTTCAGTTATGTCTAATATTTTGAGCATTTCACAGTATCCTCCTCAAGTGCTTTTATGTCTTGCCTTCATGGGGCCACTTCGTTTTTTGCCATTACTTTCCTGTCTTCATATGATTGATGACGTATGAAAATTATAAACATCGGTAAGCAATGCCGAAAGTAATGCACTCTGTGGAACTGATTCAGTAGTTTAACCTCTAATTTACAACACAAATAGACTCCCCAGTTACCAATGATTAGAGATAATATAGAATTATTCCAAATAACAGGCTGTAACATTGTGCACTGGATATTTTAGCACAGTATAACTTCCATTCTGTCTCTTCAGGTTTTGAGCTGTCTCACTGTGAGGATCCTGGTGTGCCCCAGTTTGGCTTCAAGGTGAATGACCAGGGCCACTTCTCTGGCAGCACCATCACCTACAAGTGCAACCCTGGCTACACGCTGCACGGCAGCAGCGTACTGAAATGTATGACTGGAGAGAGACGTGCATGGGACAACCCTCTTCCATCCTGCATTGGTAAGCAGTTTACATGGTATAGTGTGCTTGAAATGTGTGTGGTTCACTTATATTTTCTCTAAGTAGGGGTGGACACCACACCAGAGGCTGATGTATTATTTGCTTACAAAAAAAACTGTCTGCTTTTAAAATTACAAATAGCTTTGGGAATTTGATCCTGCATAATATATTTAGTACATACACAGTTACTCAATTTTCATTCTCCCTGTCAGGCATCAGATAGGACATTCCCCCAGTTTCAGTAACCAAAAGGAGTGTGACGAATCACAAAATCTAGAATTTGATTTAGTATGATAGTGGTGTATTGAAGAGTGTATCGAATCAAGACACCACTGTATCATATTGAATATATGAAGTGGCTGAAAATGTGCCGTTTCAAGTTAAAGTTTATTACTGCGTTCAGCAGAGAAATGAAAGCTCTGCTTTATAGTGTTCCGATCTAATGCTCTAGCTACATTAACACAGAAGCTGCAAGCTAAGATGAGGATAACATGCTAGTCACGATACAGCTATACAGTATGATACATTACACTGTGATACAGTTCATTTGTTATATCCCAACCAACCAAGTTTACTTTTGGTCGCACTCATGTATTAGAATTAGTGCCACCACTCCTTGCGAAAAAAAAGTACTAAAGTAGTGCTAACAAAGTTATACAGTTGTGTTATTTTGGAACTACTAATTTGTACTAAATCACTACTAATGTGTACTTGATATATATTTAAGTCATGCTTTATGTATACTAGGTATGCTATTAATGTGTTATTTTCACCCTTCTTAAGGTATAATTTAAGTATACTAGTCTGTGCTACCAAACTGAACTCTGAAAAGCCATTTAAACTGTGCTAAAAGTATGTTTGTAATGCTAACTTTGTGTGCTTTAATCACATATTATATATGTAACTGTCCCACACTTTTAAGTGTGCTAGAAAATATAGTTCTAGTGTACGACAACTGTGTTTAAATTCCCGTTTATTTTATACTTATGTAATTTGCCATAGACCATGATAATGGTCAAATGGTTCTATAAATACAGTACTTAAAGTAACAGTAGTGCTGTATTAACAACACGTAAATAATATTTCTTAAAAACTAGTAGGTAATACACATTTTATTTATTTTAATGTTTTTTTGAGAGTGCTTGCCCATAAATTTTACACACGTATTTCAAACAAACATTTGTCTTAAAATCACAGTGGTTAAAAACACAGTCCACAGTTTCTTTTATATGAAAGCTCCTCTGGTGTCAGAACATCAACAATGGTGTGATGCCTTGACAAATGTTAAAGTGTGTCCAGTGTTTTTAAATGTCTTTGGTGTGGTTGGTCCTGGTGCTGTGCTGGACAGTCATGCTGTAGTCCATATATTCTAAGGTCCTGCAGCGTTAGATCAAGTGCTCATCGTTCACCACACCACGGACTTTAAATACTGTGTGAGGTTTACTTACATTTAGCTGAATGTTAGTATCACTCACGATTATTCTTTCATTTTATGAGTCCAGTGTGTTTTATTGTGTTGCGCACAGTACTACATTTTGTACATTTCTAGTAGGATCTTCTGATTTTGAAGAGTGACTGTTGTTTAGCCAACACAAATGCTTGACATTCCTTAGAGAATATATAGATTATTACTGTGGTGAGTTGAATCAGGTGTGTTGGGAGCAAGAAAACACTAAACTGTGCAAGGCAGGTGTTCTCCACCACTACTGAGTTAATCCAATTCTGTTATTAACATAGTCATTAATATGCATTTATTAAAAGGCAGAGTGTATACAGTGTATGCGAAGTTGGTATACTAAGCATGTATTTCAGTACACTGTAGTACGAGTATGCACAAAAATGGTTCTGCAAAAATATTTGATTGTACAGTATCTGTAAATATACTAAATATATACTGAGACTGTATAAAATGATATACTGATTATGTGATTAAAGAGCACATGGGTAGTACTACAGAAATCACTTTAGAACAATAATGTATTTTTTGAGTTCAGTTTGGCAGCACACACTAGTATGCTTAAATTATGTCTTAACAGTGGCCAAAATAACTCATGACTAGTACACCTAGTATACAAAAAGCATGACTTATATATCAAGTACCCATTAGTAGTGATTTAGTACAAATTAGTGGTTCCAAAATAACATAACTTTAATATATAACTATTTAACCACGCTTAAGTGTACTTTTATCACAAAGGAACGTCATGTTATAATTTTTCAGGTAGTGTAAAATCTTTTACCTTGAATAACAACACATTACCAAGAAATTCTCTTTGATGTAATTACCCTGATTGACATGTCCTCTTGACATGACGTGTTTTTCCACTGTTAGGTCTACATTTGATATAAAAGTTGCATTATACAATTAACATCAAATTAGCACAAAGAAGATCATTTTTCAGCTGTTATGAAGTGTAATTGTGTTTTATATTTACACATTCAATATAGCCAGACATCACATTCATCACTAATAATATACTGCTAAAACAGAATAAACAAATTAGCACACCAGAGTGAAGTATACTAAAATACAGATTCAGTAGGTAAAAAAGTTAAATATAAAGTAAACAAATATACATGGAACGTTCTGTGTAAATCTTCAGTAGACTAATATCATATTAAAATATACAGCTTTTTCAGAAGGGACACCGAATCAGTAGCAGCCTGCAGAACTTCTCTGCCCTTTGCTGTTCCGCAGTAGAAGCACCAACCTTCACCTCGAACAAACCCTAATCCAGTGGGTTTAATTCCACATTATCTCTTCTTTATAGAACTTTAAAATAAAGTTGCAGTGCTTTGCTTTTCTTTGGTGAATATAAATGGCCAGTGTTGGTGAAACTAGCAATTGTAAGCTCATCTTGACATAAAAGTTCAATACTGCGCTCCGTGTTGGACATTTCAAATTGTTAAGCACTCTCTGAATGCAACGCTAGAGCTAATTTGGGGGTCCCGAGCGAGTTACGAAGGCAATTCCTCACTGCACCAGGCTCACAGGGGTTGAGGCAGGGCCGTGTGCAGCTATTACTTCCTTCATTTTCCTGATGGATGGTAATTAGGAGGAATTGGCCTCGGAAGAGTCAGATATTGGTATGCCCACTGACCCAAGATCAGATTTGCTCAGTGTTAGATTTGGTTTTAATGAGGAACGATTAGCCGCAAAGCTTTCATCCGAATCCCTTCCCTAGGCCATTCGTAAATGTAACCGATGACAGCACATGGACTCTTCTGTCTGGTCCACAACGCGTTCTTGTGAAAACAGGACAGAACCAGGAGTAATGTTTGTTCCTACTCATGTAAATGAAGTGCAGTATTTCAGCCTCCAAATGGATGGCGCACTGGACCGAGCTGGAAGTTTTTTTAGACGAATATTTTGAGACTTATCTACCCGCATTAATAATAGATGCTTAATAATATGGGGGCTACTTTATTTCCTTAGACTTTAGAAAAAATGTGGGTCATTTGGTGTGACCTTTTGCAAGGAGATGGGAGGACTTATCATTCTCCTGCCACCTATTTTATTGCAGATAAAATATTTAATCATTTTTTTTTATCCACATCCACTGGTGTGAGGTGTGGATGACACAGTGAGTATGCCTCTAAATCACTCCTTTTTCCTAAGAAGTAATATGAAAGAAAAAAAATGCATCCCATTTCACAAACGGAGTGAAATGGGTTAAGGAGTGAGATCGTACTAGATCAGCGGTCACACATCCAGTCAGCATCTCCACCCTTACACAGCTCATCCTGTCACGCTGTGATAATTGAGTTGGGAAAACACGGAATTGTCTGAGCCTCAAACTGAAATCTCCATCAGCTCTCCAGCCCATTGCCGAGATTTTCAACGCCTCTGAGTGGCCAATCAGGGGTGATTGAGTGCTCGTGAACATTCGCTGACGTGTGATTGAGCAGCTGCCGTGATGAGCGATGAGCGTGGCCGCGTGTTGGTTTAGAGGGAGGCTGCTCCAGCTCGGGTGTCTAAAAACCACTCTAATGTTCAGATTAATCAAGTCGCGATCTGAACCCCGTTATTCAGGCTTCATTGAACTGTGCGTCCATTGTTTGTCATGTAGATGGCTTATGCAAATGAGGCTTATTGAAAGAAAATGCTGATGTGGGCTTCATTAACAAACGACACCCACCTAATGAAAGGGCTCCTATCCAGAAACCATGCACTGTAAGAGAGAGAGAGTGTAAGAAGGAGAGAGTGCAAGGAGGAGTAATTAAAGGTGGGGTGGGAGATAAAGAGGCGTCCATCGAAGTTTCTTATTAAACTACTTAGCTTAGACCTTACTAGTTGCACTTATCACTGGTGATAACCAAAAAGCCTGTTAGAATCTGATATTAAATATTGTTTCTCACATGTAGGTCTTTGTGTTGGTAAATAGAAGAAGAGAAATTTTATCACAATTAATTTATTTAATGAGAAGTTTCTGTTGTGCATACAGTCTGGTTTTGTAGACACTTTTCCATGTTTTGTTATTTTCTAACATTGGAACAACATGGAAAACAGTTAGAAGTGTGCACTCTTAAAAATAAAACATTCTTTGGAGCGATGGCCGTGGTTTTTTAAAGAACTTTTTGTAGGACAGTTTTTTAAAGAACCCTAAATGATATGTGTGAGTGTTAAGGACCTTGTAAAGTTTAAAGACTAAACTAGACTTTTTAAAGACTACACTAGAACTATACACCCAAGCCAAGAACTATTTAATAGACTTTATTTTTAAGAGTGCAGAATCAAGCTCATTAATACACAATGTAAATTAAGGATAAATATAGTTCATTATGCTCCTTTTATACTATGTAATTACCAGGGTTCCTGTTAGCCAATAAATGCTCGTATTTGAAAAACAATGGCAAATAAAGGTCCAGGCAGACACAATGTTCAGTGAAATATTACCCAAAATCCATATAAAATTTCAAAAAAGTAAAATCCTTAGGCTACGCGATCACCTGCTGTTCTTTGTATTGGGGAATGACAGTCCCCCAGAGGGTGGAGCTGCACTTAACTTTACCTACTTTGCCTTTGAACACCATGGCTCATGTTTAGTTTACTATAACTTTATCACCTTATCATTAACTGATAATGCTACATTTCCAACATACAACTCCTTTTATCATGTCTTTTGTCATGAATGTAGGGATATACTGAAAGAAATACTGTCAGTGTTGAAAATGTGGACTGTACTGCATTGTGTAAAAATGTCATGATAAATGGACCTGTAGAAATACTCCGAAATTACTTGGAAAAAAAATCACTCTGCATTAATTTACATGAACAGCAAAGAATGTTTTTACCCTGTCTTGTTTTTTTTTGTTGTTGTTTTTTTTTTATATATAAGCCATGGTGATCTGGTTTAAAACTCCGTTCAGGAGAAAGTTTTTACTTTAAAACTCAAGCACATCTAGAAACTTGTAATGTGTTTGACTTTAAGTTGACAACAACCACAAAAGAGTGAGAAAATGAAATGTTGTTATATACCAACAAGATGTTTTAATTAGCAAAGAGATGTTGGAGAATATGACACAAGTAACACTTGAATGAGCCTATGATGTCATGTACTAACACAATGAAGGCTTTGTACAGAATTAACACCAGTGTGACAAGGATTTTATTCATTTGCCAGGCAAACTAAATCATTTCTGAACACTGTGACTGTTAGCAAAATTACCTACTGGAAACTCTTGTAGTTATGTATTTATATTTACATAATATAACAAACAACAACAGTTCTAGACTTTCAGGGTTAAACTACTTGTGAAAGTTTAAAAATAAGTGCCAGAGTAGAACGTGCCATCTCTGGCTTGTGTCAGGACACATGGAGATGGGCCTGCGGCTGATTTGTAGCTGATTGATGCTGATACCTGGAACAGTCAAATCGTGTGGCCTGGTACGAGTTACTGGTGTGCTGAGGAAGAGCTAGAGAAAGAGAGAGAGAGAGAGAGGGCGTGTGCCTCTGGTGCTGACTGAAGTCTACACATACTCTCACGGGGATGTATTGATTAAGGTGGATGATTCACGCTGCCTTGAATTCTGCTGCTCCAATTGTGTTATTTGTTTTCCAGCCACCCCTAATTATTTCAGAGGAGTTGAGCACAGTTTCAGGAGGCGTGATGTGTTTGCGTGAATGTGAGACTTAAACAACAAAAAAAAATCACAGATGTTTGATCTCTTATCTCGTTGTCTTTTATTTCCCCTCTGCTTTCTTCTCCTGAATTCTCTTATTCTCTTTCTTTCCTTTCCTCCTCTGTCTCTGCTTCTCTTTCTCTAGCTGAATGCGGGGGACGTTTTAAAGGGGAATCGTCCGGACGCATTTTGTCCCCTGGTTACCCGTTCCCGTATGACAACAACCTGCGCTGCACATGGGTCATCGAGGTGGACTCAGGCAATATCGTCAGGTGCTGATCAGCATTCCTCCACGCATGTAGAGACATGCTGCACCACTTCACACCTTCAAAATCAATACTTCAAAAACCCCAGTAGACTCAAAACCGCAGAAATGGCTGTGGCCTGAAACAAGTACTCTTTAACTATTAATATGCCACTTATAGGCCAAAGATGAGCATCAATATCTCATCTATATGGGGACAAGGAGGCATCAAGGGAGTTAATGTCAACCTCACAAATCTCTCTGTTTTCCATTTGTGAGGCATCATTGATGCATGAGAAGCTCAGGCCATTATGAGGCCTAAAATGCTGTTCGTAGATCCAATCGTTACAGCTGCACAAAGCCAAACGCACCGCAACCTTGAAGGCAAGATAATTTGTCCTTCTGCAAACTCTCATGGCAGCAAAAGCCTTTGTGAAATCAGATATTCATTCATTACTTTTTCATCTGCCCACTGATGTCTCATTCAGACCATTTTGTGGAATTATTATGAAGAGCTTCAGCATAGGCAGCCGATGCAATAGTATCACGCAATTATTGCACCCCGGGGCTCAATGTTGGTGATAGCATAATATGAAGGTACTTCTGTCTGTTGTGTCTGGGCTACGGGTAGAATTCTGATCTTATATGTTATGCTTGTAGAAGGTCTTTCTTTTGCTCTGTTGAAAGCTGTGTGACTTTGAAACATAAAATAATTCAAGGTAGGGAAAGACATAGTTTTGGAGAGACATAGTATTGCAGATTTGGCATTTGAATGCACAAAACTCTGTGCTGCTGATGGTATGTGTTTCACCCAACCTGAACAAACCTCAACTTTTAACTTTTAACTCAAATTTTGTTTGTTGTTTTTAGTCTCTTTTTGGTACAATTTGAAATGTCAGCTGCCCATTACATTGTATGATGAATGCACCGTGATGAATGGACAAGTAGAAATGGTCCAAAATTACTTGGAATAGATTCTCACATTAACAGATGTTAATATTTTAAGAACATTTCTTTGCCTCTACTAGAAGAGATTTTTTCTCATGATAGCAACAACTTGGTGGCTATATAAATGAATTCCTTGTCTAATTACCACATTCTTAAAACAGTTTGCAGTTTCTGGCCTTTGATACGGAGGCATCACATGACATCCTGAAGGTGTGGGACGGCCCTCCTGAGAATGAAATGTCTCTGAGGGAAGTGAGCGGCTCTCTGCTGCCAGAGGGCATCCACAGCACCCTCAACCTGGTGACCGTCCAATTTGAGACTGACTTCTACATCAGCAAGTCTGGCTTCGCCATCGAGTTCTCCAGTGAGTGCTATCACTCCAATAGCTCTCAGGTGTTCAGTTTTGATTGACAGGTTTAATAACATTGGCCTTGGCCAGTGTTTAATTTCTCTGTAGTAATGTATTATTAGCAGGCTTCATCCCCTTAAACTCGTAGACATGACTGGAGTGTTTCCATGCCCTAATTGACAGGTTGGCTTCTTGTAGTGTCTGTGGTCTCGTTTTGAATGACTGCTCATTTTGCCCAATCTTGACAGAGTGGATCGACTCTGTGTTAATTGGCTGTGTTTGTAATTGGCAGGCTCAGTGGCCACTGCCTGCAGGGATCCAGGAGTGCCCATGAATGGCAGTCGCAACGGAGATGGAAGAGAACCTGGTGACACTGTTACCTTTCAGTGTGACCCAGGATATGAGCTCCAGGGCGAAATGAAGATTACCTGTATTCAGGTGGAAAACCGTTACTACTGGCAGCCCAGCCCACCTGTGTGCATAGGTGATTATTTAAATGTGCTTATAAAGTACATGTGTACACTGTTAAAAATCAAGGTTCCTTAATTATTCTAAATTTGGACTTTCAGTTATATGAAAAATCTGTTAGACACTGTTCAAAAAAAGGTACTGTGCAAGTACATTATACTCCTAATTATACACATTTCCACTGAAAAATATTACATCAGTGTTATTAAAGACAACAAGTACAGTTCAACTAAGCAAGCTCAGTTTTCATTTTATGGCCAGTGTCCAAAGGGTTAAAAAGATTTTTCACACTCATGCATCTCCTTAAAAATTTGTTGTTTTTTAAGGACAGTCTATTAAAAGGTTATTTAGGGGACCAACAGTGGTTCTTCTATAGCAATGCTCCAAAAAGCTCTTTGTGGCTTTATTTTTAAGAATGTTTATGGCATTATTTTTAAGAGTGTTACAATTCTATATAGTATAGCTACAATTAATATTCACAACATTTTTTACAAGAGGCATTTTTAGGAAAGGACATACCAAACTTGAAGTGTTTAAGGTGCTTTAAAGGTGATTCTTCAAGAGTAGTGTGCTTAGTCATACTAAGCATTGCTGAGAATGACTTTGAATATGTTCTGCTGAAAATTACATTTAGTTTCAAGTG
>JAILXH010263203.1:21767-33378 GCA_023558415.1 Piaractus mesopotamicus
ATTCATGGACATGAGTGAGTTAAATGCTGAGCTATGCATATACTCTTTAATTGACAGTGGCCCTGTATTGGGGTCAGTCTCAATGTGGTGGTACACTGTGTCCCAGGTGATGCTGAGGTGTAAAAAAAGGATTTTAATACAAAATATGCCCTCAATGTGCCCACATGCACAAAAAAAAAAAATCCTCATACTCAGAGAGAGCTGGATTTCAGCTCAGTAATCAGGGTTTTCAGCACAGGCATAGCCTCATTCTGAAAAGTCTCTTCTTTTGTGATCTTATCAGCCATTTTTACAGCAGAAATGCAGTTACCCGATTCATGTAGACCTCATTATCTGATTATTCAAGCGCATGTAAACACGAACAAATTACCGACAAAATCTGATTTTCTGCCATTATTAGATTATTAAGTACTTTGAAACACATTTTTGTCTATATTCAAATAAAGTTACATACATAAATGCATTACTCAAGTGAATCATATGCTTTTAAATATACGTGTTTTCATATCTAGTCCGAGTATGCATAATAGGCTGTTCCGCAACCGATTAACTTTTATAGAAGTATTTTTAAAGGAAGAACAGAAACAATCGCTGTTATCAACATGTTTTAAAACGCTGGATGTGTTATATTGCCTTTTAAACACAGGGTGATTCAAAAATGACCATCCGATTTCAAAGCGGCACATTTTTACAACCGTGAGGCGCCCAGGAACCAATCACATACCAACTGAAAGAGGGGGTCATAGAGTTTCTGAATGTCACTGGAAGACGGCTCCCTTCAGTCTGTGAGGAGATGGAGACCCCTGAGCAGAAAGCGTTTTGCATTCTCCACTTCATTAAGAGTGAATCCGTCATAACTGCAGCGTGATTTTTGTCGGCAGTGAAACTCCAACAGCTCAGAGCGTTCATCGTTGGTTCCTCAACACTGGATGATCATGAGTTCAGTGACACCCGACATGCTCAATCGAGTATGGGATGAATTTAACTACTGCGTTGATGTTGTCCGTACAGCTGGAGGAGGTTCATATTGAGCACTTGTAAAATTACATAATAAACTTTATGCTCATTTAAACCATTTACAGTTTACTGCATTGTTCTGTAATGATCTACAAGTGAAATAAATCATTTTGAAATCGGATGAATCTTTTTGAATCACCCTGCATGTCAAATCAAGATATTTAATTTTTAGGGATAAAAACTAAATACACCCTCCCGCACCACTTTTTGTTTTGGTTTTTTTACATATCGCTGTTGTCAGAACAAAACTTCACAGGAGAAGGAAAAAACCTACTTTATTTTTAAAGTAAGTCACTGGAACCAGACTTTTTTCCCCACCCAAGCCATTTTGGGCCATTTGTTTTGGTCCATCCATCATGAAGTTTGCACACAATGTAAAGTGCAACAGGCATTTTCAAATTATCTCAAACTGAAAAGCGACAAAAATGGAGTTGCAAGGTTTTGTTCCAACAGCAGCGATATATAAAAATAGATAAGAAGTCCATCCATCTACATTGCACAGCCGAAAAGATATACAGCGTCAGAAACCACAGTAATCTCAAATAAACTTGCTTAATAATTTCACACAGTTTGAGGGAAATGTGATTGTGATATGCAGTTTGCACAGTTCTAACTGGTGAGGTAGACACATTAGTTTTACACTGGTGCTGTGAGGCTAAAGGGCAAAACCCAACAACCACACTGAAGTAAGGAGAAAGATTTTTTGCAAAACAACTGCTTTCTAAATCTATAAGTTAGTAGGAGCAGCAGCAACAAATAATGCAGCAGTCTTACAGAAAACCTCCAGATCTAAGCTCCATCAGTAAACTCTGCACTTCATTAAAACGACAAACAAGCTTTAGTACTGAAATAGAAAATTTTACAACCCCAGTATTTTCAGCTACGCCTGGAACGCAAAGATAAAACACAATACTGATCATAATCATTCAGACAGAGGGGCTCCTTACTGACTTTCCTTTTGCATTTAGGTTTATAAAACCAAGAAGGCCTCAATTAGACTAAATCTAACATCTGTTGTGACTGATAATTATCTGCAAACTGGTTCAAGAACATTACATTTTGTACTCTTCCAATTGTATAATCCCCACCAGGGAGGGGGTCCTTTCAAGCACAGTCATTTTGTTTGTTTGTTTGTTCTCCAACATCACAGCGACTTGTGAAAGAAACTATTTGTCTCAGCATGACTCAATAAAAATGACTCGTCAGTAGATGTCTGGAAGGGAATGTCCAAATAGCTGTTTCCGAAAAGCTGTAAAATGGGGCAAAATGTGAAAAACTAAATGAGAGCAGAGCTGGGCAGTACTGAAAAATATTGTGATATTAAATTTCCACATATCTAATGGTACTAGATGATATTTAGTAAATCAAAAGCCAGGCTTAATACATTCTAAGGCTAATTATTCAGTAATGGACCATGACACAATCTCAGTTATTCTTAAGTAAGAGAGATGTGATAAAAGCTAAATGAACCCATTCTTCCCGAGCACGGCTACTCGATACTAAAGAATCTTACAAAACCGCCATAGCGCGTTTTGAGCGGGATGTTTTGTTCTGCTTCAGTTAAAAAGCAGCATTTTAAATGTTAACTAGACAAAGCAAATTTCAAAAGACAGAACTCTTATTTTTAACATTTTACATTGCGAACGGCTTAAAACAGTCTGAAGCATCCAGCAAACATTACCTGTCAGGTCCTGGATACTAAGTTCAGCACACAAGACAGAATTTAAAAAAAAAACAAAAAAACAAAGCACTGGGCAACAGAAACGTCACTACTTTATTGAACAGAAAAGTTATTCATGATGGTCATCTGTCAATATTGGTAGTGCGAAACTAACAAATACAGATGACGTACCGTCCCGCACTAAATTAGAGCCAGCTTATCTAAACAGGATTATTTTTGTCTAGAGGTGTAACTTAGGCTGGTTAAATATACTTTAACACTGCACTATATAAGTTTGGGGGATATGGAAGAACATTTAACACTGGTTGTGCTTCAGAACCCTTCCTTAAGCAGATGAACCGGACCATTGAAGGAGAATTCAAAGAGAACTTGGTCGCAACTTAAAAGACGTGTCTTCAAGGATGTGAGTGAATTATCTACTATTGTCATGATTTCTTTATCAGTGTAATGTTGATTTTGCAATTGAGACCTAAACATCGAGCCGGACCCACTTTTTTGGACCTCTACATGTGACGTTAATTCATATTAACGACATATGACGTGGTCCGAAAAACTCCCGACCCAACAACTCCAACTTTTAAACAAGTATTTCAGGCTTAACAAAGCAACTTTCAGCTGCACAGGCACACAATATTTCAGCCTGTTTCTTCCTCCTGACTTAACTAAAACATCTCATTGTCCACCTTTGAATTACAAACTAGAAGTGGGTGTGGCTTAAGCCAGAAATGATTGCAAGGTGTTAAAAGTGGGTCTATTTTCTGACAGCTGACTGATCAGAAAGTGCTGACGTTCACCACATGCACACATAATGCAATTTAATGTATATAATTACAATAAAAGTAATGAATTTAGATGCCCAGCACTACATCACCAGGTTCAATCTGAGATCCTGAGGTCAAGATTTATTTGGACGGTTGATATTTTGGGCGTTTAACATGTCTTGATTCTACAGAGTTTTCTACAGAGTAATTATTACAGTTACAATCTAAAACTGACAGTTTCGAATATTAATTGCAATTTTTCAATACTGTACAGACGTTGTTACACTTTATGTCAGTCTTAAAGGCAAATTACACAGATTTTTCAACATTTCTGCATAATTTAATGGCTGAGAGTTTGGTGACAGAGCGGTTTGATGTGAAATTGTTCACTGTAGAAAAACTTAGTCAGATTTCTTTACAGTGGTGGTGATAGAAACCAGGGATTTTGAGGACTACAACACAAATATAGGCATGTTATTTACAACTCAAAACCACCAGTGGACCTTCATGTGTCTGAGTTTTTATATGTAATCATAATAATGGTTAAAAAAAAGGTTGTGTTAGGTGACTATCTTGCCTCCTAAAGCCCTGCATGTATTAAAAACATCACCATTTCATGTATTAACCTTCTGTCAGGGACCTTTGAGGCACTGAATGCTTCGGACATCTGGTTCCTATCACCACCACTGAACAATTGTGACTCGGCAAGTTTCTCCAGAACAGAACACTGAACCACTCTGAGTGACACGGACATTTTGCAATTCTCCATTAAATAACATTGAGTGAGTAATCAGAGTGAGGAAGAAAGCAGGCTGGACCCAGAAAAGCCCGAAGAATGTCAAAGTCAGTGAACATGTGACTAATGTAGGTTTGAGCACAATGGCGTGGGACAGGGAGAGAATGTGTGTCAACAGCAAACAGAGGGACAAGCCCTTACAGGATTTAGACAGAACAAGGTGAAAGGCTGCGGGGAGGTATACCGCAGTCCATACAGTCCATATATTCCACAGGGAAAAGCATACAGTAAGGAGGTTTTAAAAGTCCTTGTCGCAAATTCAGCCTACCAGTGACCCTTCATTCTTTGTTCAGTAAACCAGATCAGGTCAACTCATCTGAATGAGAGGCGTTATCTTTCCCCACACAGAAGTTAAACAGCTGAATGACCAGTTCACGTCACCAAAAACGCAGTTAGGGAAGAACTTCCAGATTAAATCCTGACCTTTGCTTGCGTAGCTACTTACCTTTAACTTTCTTATCACTTCAGAATGGACTGCCAAGAAGTTTGTGCAACAGAAACAACCACAGGGATGTTTAAAAGTCGTGTACAGCTATACACTCTTATAAGGGATTGTTCTTCAAGGGTTCTCAAGTGGCTCTTTACATGTAGGTTCTATACAACACTAATTTTGGCGCTATAGAGACATTTTCTATACAAAATCTAGCTATATAAAAACATCCTCCATCAATCCGAAGAACCACTTCACCAAGCAAAGAACCATTTAAGCATGAAATGGTTCTATATAGAACTCATGGTGCTAAACAGAAACACTCCCTTTGCTAAAGGTCCCTTTAAGAAGCATATTTAAAAGTAACTTATACCAGAAGTTAAACTATTTGGTTAGCTAACTGCTTTGCTAGCTAAGTACCCACGACGATATGCTGTTTTAATGACACTGGCAGGTTCAAGCTTCATGTCAGGGTCCTTTAAAGCTTTTAAGGCTGAGTTGAACCTTAGAAAAGTCTTTCTAAACCGATGTTTGACTCCTGAAAACGGTAAGAGGCGCGGTCGACATGTAGAGATAAGACAGCTACGCAAGGCTAATGAGTTAAGATTGTAACGTTAGTTAGCCAGCTAGCGCTAAGTTAGCTCGCCAACTGCAAACTACAAACTACAAAAGCGTCGTTTTTCAAACGAAACGCTTGTTGAAGTTTGACGGGCACTTGCTGTTTTTCATGTCCGGGTTCTGTCCAGTCCAAATGTCCGGTTTTGCCCAGCTAACGTTACTTGGCTTCTTTTAACCAACGTACGTACTCGCACTGAGCCCCGGTGAATTAGCTCGCTAAGCTAAGCTAGCACGGTCGCTGCCTGTCAGCCTTACCTGGACGTGAGAAACAACGATGCTCTTGTTTCCTTCTCCGTGGTATTTCCAGTCGTTTTCGTCCATTTTGTCCAGTTCCATAACACGACAAGAACTGCAGGGCGATTTTTTCCTTCTAACCGGAGCCCGACTTTTCCAGAGTGCGCTGATTAGGCCGAGTTCAAACTTCCAGAGCAGCCAAAAGCGGAGCTCCGACAACACTGAGGAAACGCCGCGGCCGCCGCCGCCGCTTTAGTAACCGCGACACTCTACTCTTTTCCTATTGGCTGCAGCGCTGTCGGCGCGGATTCTCATTGGCTCTTCGCTTAGTTAAGACTCAATGAGTTAACACCGAAGTGGGCGGGTGTTGTTGAGACGCTGTGACGTGAATATTATATAGGGTGCGTCTCAAATCGTCCACGTGTTCCGTAAGTAGTGCACTATCGAGAGATGGAGCAATTTTCTAGGGCGTGCTAGTCAGAAGTGTTTTTTGGCAAGTCTGTATACTTGGCCAGTTTTCTCAGTCATAAAGCCTCCTGTCAACTAAAGGAGAGATACCTATACGCCTGAAACACAGTTTCAAAACATATTTGAAATTAGGGATGGTCGATATGGCGAAAATATTATATCACGATACTTCAGGGCATTTCACGATACATGACAATGCATATGATATGCACGATATTTAGTTTTCTGAGATTTAATAAGTTGGAACAGACAAAATAAAACCTGTAGTGCCACATACAGAAAATACTCTAATAATAAATAAATAAATAAATAAATAAAAATAAACCTACAACTACATTGATTTTTATTCAATGTTTTACAAACTGCACTGCAATAAATTCAAATTACTGTCCAAAACCACCAGTGATCCTACATGTCTTCTGAGTTTTTATATGTAATGTTAACGTCGGTAAAATGATGGTAAATCTGAAAAAAGTTTTCTTTGGGGACCTTATTGCCTCACAACACCCTGCTTGTACCTCTCCGCCTTGAAAACATGTTAAATTAGGCCAAAAAAATCAAAATCAAAAAATTATCATAAAACAATGTCTCAGACATCAGTCAGTCTATTCATGACCATTTCATGTAATGCGTGATGGACGTCTGGTTCCTATCACCACCACTGTGAACAATTCTGAAGTTTCTCGAAAGCAGAGCATTTCACACCAAACCACTCTGAATGACTCTGTTTACATCTTAATGATTTAGTTATGTACATACAATTTGTGAGTCACTGCTTGAGGAACCATGCTGTAGTGCCTTCTTTCTTTTTGTTGTTGTTAGCTGTGTAGCCTTTAGCATGCTGACCAGCCAGTTAGCAGTGATGTGATGAAGTTGTATCAGCAGTGATGCTGTTTGCCACCTAAAGCCCAGCAAATAGAATGTTGTGGTTTTGACATATGTAGAATTTCCTGCTATAGATTATAAACAGCTTTGTCTGTCATTATTTTCAGGCTTGAGAAGAGACATGCAACAGGTTGCAGTGCTTTTTTGCAGTGGGTAAGTTCTACAGCTGAAGTCAACACTTACGCCCACTCCATCCTCCACCCCTCTGAGGGCTCATCTAATAAACTTCGCCTGAGCTAATAAGAAGTAATGGAACGAGGCCAAGTGAACGAGGGCCTGTTGAAATCAATCTAGTCTCAATCAATCTAGAGAATCCCAGAATGCACTGCAAATTAACCAACAACAACAACGTTAGTTCACAGCTGAATTTAACAGTCGTATACATATTGAAATTTTTAATTTCTTTACCTGTTGAAATCAGTCATGTTTTTAGTTGTCAGTTAGCATTTAGCTTAATGCAACATGATGAAAGTGAGCATCACACTAAATTCTCTCTCTACCGGTTAAGGCAGATGTGTCAGGCTCCAGTCCTTGCGGGCCAAAACACTGCAGACTCTGTGTCATTAAACACACCTGATTCAGCTCATCAGCTAATTAGCGAGGCCTTCATGAACTGATTTCAGAGTGATAGATGAGGGTAAACGCTAATCTCTGAAGTGCTTTGTCCTGGAAGGTCCCCTGATTGATATGCCTGGGTTATGGTGATAATAACACTAAGATGCTTTTGGTAAACTGGACCCAGGTCAGTACTTTTATTCTCTAGGTAGTGACAGTATTTGATTTGAGAACGTCCCATGTCATGTTTCCATTACACAATGATTTGTGAATCAACAAAATCAGCTCAGCCGAAAGGGCCGGGCCGTGTTTGAGAGCTACACAGATTTTACTAATATTATTCAACAACGCCCAACAGAGCTACTTCAATGCATATACACACACACACACATCATCTAAACCGCTTATCCTACTGGGTCACGGTGGGGTGCTGGAGCCTATACCAGCTGTCATTGGGCGGAAGGCAGGATACACCCTGGACAGGTCGCCAGTCCATCGCAGGGCAGACAGACAGACAGAGTCTCACACCTACGGGCAATTTAGCATATCCAATTGGCCTGACTGCATGTCTATGGACTGTGGGAGGAAACCGGAGAACCCGGAGGAAACCCACGCAGACACGGGGAGAACATGCAGACTCCACACAGAAATGACTCAAAGCATATATTTGTTTCCAATTCTGTTTCGGTGGACATTTTAATCCAAACTGACATGAAAATGTTAAAATGTTTGTGGGTCAGTTTCCCAAACCTAATCTAAAAAGAACTTTAAAGGTCCACTGGCACCGCAACTTAGTCCAAATAATAAGGCTTAAAAGAAGAACCACACAGATTTTTCCAAAGTTCTGCAAAACGCAGTGGCTGAGATGTAAACCGTCATTCAGAGTGGCTTGATGTGAAATGGTTCATTGTAGAGAAACTTACTTGCTCCAATTTAATTTCAGTGGTGGTGATAGGAACCAGGGGTCAAAATGGGCCTCATTCACCAATATCTCCTTAGTTTTATCTTAAATTTGTTCTTGGGAATTGTTTGCATATTTGTGCTCTTGAGTTTGTGTAGATTCTGTTCTTTCCTAAGAACAAATCAAAAATAAAAAAGCATTGATAATATCAAAATCTTTGTGAAAACTGCTTAAGTAGATTGTAAGAAGAAATTCCTTCTTAAAAACGGTTGGTGAATAAGGCCCAATGTTTACACTCTTAAAAAAGATGGTTCTTCAAAGGTTATTCAATAAATGGTTCTATAAAGAACCAAACACTCAAATAACCCTTTGCATGATTAAAGGGTTCTTTGCATCATGAAAGCGTTTTTCAGAATGCGCTGTAGATGGTTCTATTGCTACGACATCAACCTTATATTAATAGCAGAACCCTTTTGGGTGCTATATAGAATTCTTGTTTTGTTTACAATGCCCTGCATGTACCTCTTCACTATGAATGGTTTTTAAAAATAAGTTTTTGGCGATAATCTCAAGCATTTTTTTGTCATCATTTCATGTAATAACTTTCTGTGAGGGAGATCCGAGATATTGTAGTCAATAAACTGGTTCCTATCACCACCACTGTGAACAGTAGAGATGTCAGAAAGTTCTTTTGGAACAGAGCATTTCACATCAAACCACTCTGAATGAAGTACTTTACATTTTGCTCTAAAGCCCATTTTCCCAGACCAGATTAAGCCCAGGCTCAGTCTTTATGGGATTGTAAATGGTGGAACACAATTAGCATTGTAATTTAGTCCAAAACAAGGCCAACTCCTTAAAACCAGCCCTATATTTTTTAAGAGTGTAAGCATGCGAGTATGACTTGAAATAAGCACACGTGTAAAAAAATATCATTCCTCTTTCATTTGCTTGCTTGGTCTACTCCCACAGGCCCAAGAGATGAGAACACATTCCACAAAGGAAGTAATTAAAGCTGATTGGACTGCCTAGAATTTCCCCCTAAAACGCACCAACATGCCAAGCAACAACAAAACAACAAACAGGCTACAAAAAGGATTTTAGCAAATTCAAGAAATCTTTAATCAGAATTTATAAAACATTTACACAAATTTACAGGTGTTAAAAATGAAACAAAATATATCAATTTTCCTGAATCATTAAAACAAATCATCACTAATTAAAAAAGACTTAATGCCCAAATGTGAAAAGTGAAAAAAGGAAAACAAAAATGAGGCAGCGCAGTATGAAATTAGCTGGAAACGGTCATCATGTTAAATGGCTTGGAGGGGCTCGACCGGCCAATTCTCAGTTCTTCCTTACAGCTGTCCGCAGAGCTCGGGTCCATCTTTGGCGGAGGTGTGGACTCATAGAGCACGCAAATGGAACCGTCTTCTCCTATCCGATAGGACACTTCATACGGGTCAACCCACATGGTCAGCTCGCTCGGTAACAGCGAGAACAGCTGTTCTCTGGTCAGTCCGATGGTGAGGGCGGCTTTACCTATCAAAGGGTCCATCTTGTGGTTGATTCTGATACACCTGTAACCCGAACCTCGGCACGGAGCATCTGGGAACCAGTGGTGTTGATAATGCTCTAAAATGAAAGACAACATTATTGTTAAACGGGAATTTTGCCAAATTTTTCCAGAAGGCAACCGTTAAGTTGTAAACAAAGTCATTCAGAGTGGTTTGGTGTGAAGTGCTCCATTTTAGAGAAACAGAGTCAGAACTGTTCACGGTGGTGGTGATAGGAACATCTAAAGCATTTATTGCCTCTAAAAGCTCCCTCAGAAAGTTAGTACATGAAATGGTTATGAATACACTGTCTGATGCTTTTGGGCTACAATCTATTTTTTAAAACCCACTCATGGCTGAGCGGTACATGCAGGACACTATCAGGCAAAACAGTCCCCAAAGAAAATGATTTATCACTATTTTATCATTTCATACGAAACTAATGTTTTGGATAATAAATAAAACAGCTTTATTTGTGTTGTAGTCATGGCGACCCCTCGATCCTATCACCACTGTAAAGAAATCTGAGTCAGCAAGTTTCTCTACAATGAAGTATCTCACATTAAACCACTCAATGACTGTTTACAACCCAACGATGGCAATATGCATAAATTTTGAATTATGAATAAATTTCCCCTCCAAGTTCTCTTCACCTTTCTCATCTCATACATTGACAAAGAGGCCGTTTTGTTTAATATACTTAATTTGAGATTCATTCTAAAAATTGTCACTGAAAATCTAATTTTCATTGATTTTACAAAATAAAATAGTTTATTGTAGCATGTAAACTGCACTAAAGTTTCAAAATGTACCATCCACCCAGCATCCATATGTAGAAACTAAGGCTGTCTTAAGTTTACTTTTTTTAAATTTACATTTTTGTGATGTTACAAAAGCTCATACATTTACATACATCTATTCAGCTCTACACATTCACACTGCAGTTATAAGGAGCATCTCAACTTTTTTGAGAGAGACACAACACAGGACAGCCAATAAGAACAGAGTTCATTTACATAGCTCAGTCTTAAAGGCACATCAACACAAACAGCCTGCTTAATTGTAAGAGATAAAGATATTGGTTGGAAAATGACCATGTAAAATTAATTATGGCTGTTTTTGGTACATAAAAGTGGGCCTCAGGTGGGGAATGAATGAATGAATGAATGAATGAATGAATGAATAAATAAATAAATAAATAAATAAATTTTAAAAATATATATTTTTTAAAGTATAATACAGGGCTAATATTTTTTTTCCTGCACAAAACTAAACCAATCTCCACGAATGTAAAAAATAAACTACTAAAGACTGTTAAACAGACTGCAGCCTGTGTTGCTGACTAAAAAAGTTCATATGTTTTCGAGTTCACTCTAGTGGACCCATTCATTCAAGCACTAAATTTAGTACAAGGAAAACTGCCAGAGAACCCATTCCGATTGGTCTGAAACTGCACAGTTAAAGCTTCGCAAGAACGTCTAAGAGTACTCACTCAAATTTTTACATTACATTTAACTGTATTGCTTTTTATCACAACAAAATTTGGGTTTTGTAGTGTTTTGTTGACAATCTCATCTCATTTGACCAAAAGACTGGAATTAAAACTCCAATTTTTCAAAGCTTCTTTCAATTGAACGGTTATGATGCAAACAAAGCCATTTAGAGCGTTTTGGCGTAAAATGAAACTTACCAAGACAAAATTGTCGACA
>JAILXH010263211.1:0-11243 GCA_023558415.1 Piaractus mesopotamicus
TTTTTATATTGCAAAATGGCGGTGAAAGATGTGTTTTGTTTTGTTTTTTTGTTTGTTCGTTTGTTTTTTTCCCCCCTAACTCTGCTGTTCAAAAATCTTGGACACTTTAGACAGACATTCCCTCTCAGTGTGTTAATGTTCATGAAAACTTGCCAAATAAAATATTGCAGTGCTGGCGGTGACTGATCAGCAGACAGAATTGAACATGCAGCTCTTGAGCAGGAACAGCATTAGTGAATCTTGCATGCTGGCCAATGCCTTGGGAAATGGAAACTAAAACTGGGGGGCAGCAATGGTCACAATATTACTTAACTTTTTCAAACTTCCTATTCATCTCACGTTTTTGTACATCGGTAGCTGTACACCTAAGTTTTTAACTTTGTTTTGATTGCATGTTTACGTTTCAGCTGTGTGCGTAACTTAGTAACACTCCATTATCATTCTGTAAGATAAGATAAAATTCCTAGATTAAGATAAGATTTGATTCTGTACTACAGATTTGTGAGAAATCTTATCTAGATCTTGTCAGATCTTAGGACAAAAGATAGGAAGTTTCTGTAATACAGCTCCTGGTTCCTGTCACCACCACTGTGAAGAATTCTGGTAAGTTTATCTAGAACGGAGCATTTCACATCAGACCACTCTAAATGACTTAGTTTTCATCTTGGAATTCTTTTTTAATCCAATAATTTTTGGCCGAAATATATACATATAAATGCACTTGGCTGCGCTATAAAGCAAGGAGAAACGCAGGAGTAAAGGCAGGGTAAAGTTTGGCGAGCTGTGCAAACCTGAGTGTGATATTTGAACCCGAACTGAGCCCAAAGTGTATTCGGGAAATGGTCAGATTCAGAATGATGTGTCAAGTAGTTGCAAAGTAGTTGCTGAATATATCAGATACTAAATTAATATAATCTGTTTCAGGACACCTCTTCATGCGGCTGCGTTTGCTGGCCATGTGGACTGTGTCCAGCTGCTCCTGGCCCATGATGCTCCTGTGGATGCCTTGGACCAATCAGGGCGCAGTGCGCTCATGATGGCAGCGGAGAGAGGCGCAGTCGGAGTTGTAGGTAGGAAGCAGGTTCCTCTTCCACTCCTCTTCTGTTCTACTCACTGATGTGAATTACATCTGTCAAATAATGCATGTAATGACTGTAACACTTTGAACAGAGGCTCTGCTAACCAGCGCCAGTGCAGACCTGAGTTTGACTGATCAGAAAGGCAACACCGCGCTACATCTCGCTTGCAGTAATGTGAGTGTCCAGCAGAGGGGGCTTTAATTGTGAATATCATACTCAGTTAAAAGCCCAGCACCATGTGAAGTCCATTTATTTATATTCACTAAGTATACATTCTTTTTCAAGGCTTCTTAAGCTTATTCTCATACGACCTGTGCTATATTGTTTTTTTTACAGGGAAAGGAAGACTGTGCTTTGTTCATTTTAGAGAAACTTCCAGATGCCACACTTGTCAGCGCCACGAACGCTGCACTCCAGACGTAAGTGTGTTTAAAACAATGCTTTAACAATAACAACAAAACAGAAGAGAATGATCCCTCCTATGATTTTTAGCATTTCTGACATTAAATTCATATAAAAACAGTCTGACTGCAATTCAGAAGAGACGGAAATGTGTTCAAGATTTTGTGTATTCTATGTTAGATGTGTAATGTAATATTTAAAACCTTTAAGAAATAGTGTGATGAAAAATAAAATTTCTATAACTTACTACTTACCCCAGATGCGGCTGATCAGCCAAAAACATGTTTAGTGTCCAAATTTTGCTTGTTTAGTTTAGAACTGGAGCTGCCAAGCTAATAGTGCTAACAAACATTGGAGCAAAATTGCCACCAAAACTGATTCCACAAATTTGTGCCACAGTCTTCATATATTCGCAATCAAATTAATTCGATAAGCTCTGTGAACTTGTTTGCTGAAAAAAAGAAACTGGTAAAGTGGCATGGACAGACCTTGCTTACACATTTCAGCTAAATTTGGCATCATCAAATTCATAATGTTCTGCTTTCCGGTACTATTGCTCCTTCAAAATCTTGCTGTAGTGCAGGGGTGTGTTGTAGCGTTGGCACAGTGATACCTAAGGCTTTATCACAGTAACAAAGTTAGAAGTTGCATGTTGAATAACAGTAAACCTACGATATGGTGCCGTGTTCCATTTTGCAAAAACAGAACAAAGAAGTCTACGGGTAGTCTGGTACTTTCCCACTGACTTCCTGCTGATGCAGACACATGCAAACTGTGGTTTTTGGGAGCAAAATACTAGCAAGAGTGATGTTCAAGTTACCCGGCAAAAATCTCCATGTATGTGGTGATCATGTTTTTTCACTTGACAATTACAAGGAAGCTCTCCAGCATGTTCTAAAATCTACAGCTGAAACAAGTGCATGTTTTACAGACCTCAAAGAAGTGAAACCGAAGTAAGCACTGCTTACTTTTTGTTACTGTCAGGCCATGTAGCTAAGAGGCTGAGGCTGACGTTGGGTTTCCGTTCGGCAGCATCTCATTTCATTGGTCCATTCCACCTTAAACGGTGTAGGAATAACATGCCACAGTATAACATAAAAAAAATTGAATAAGAGGCTAACTTCAGCTTCGTGCTAAGAGGTCTGTCATCCAGCTAATGCTTTTTTTCATGGGTATAGTCAAGTTAGAGCATATATGGTTTAGACTCATCAAAATGTGGTCCTCAAATTTGCGTTTGAAAATTCAATCGATTTTCTGTGTACACTAATAGAGCTTCTCTACCTGCATAACCCTTGTGTTGTGAATTCTCTTAGCTCCGTCGGAATTATACATATAAATTGTGGCCGGGAAAAGGTGATTCCACTTATCCTGAATTGCTGCCCCTTCTTGTAGCTACTCTGAGAAGTTCTTTTGTTTTGTAGTTCATAGTGAGTCATTTTGGGTTCTAAACTGTACCGACGTGTCTTAAGGCCTGGATGTGGTTTGTTGGGGCTGAGAGAAGTTTTGAGGATGTATTTTCGGAAATGCTTTGGGAGACTATTGACTTCCAGTGCTTGTTAGCAATGTTAGTGTCGTAACTCCAGTTCTAAACTACAGAAGCACAGTTTTTGACACCAAACATGTTTCTGTGTGACGATGCAAGCGCAGCTGTCATTTTTAAAAAAATAAATAAAATAAGGCAGAAAATACAAAGTTTTGTCATGACAGTGGTGATATGTTGATCATAAATCCTTTATGCATGTGCATGTGAACTGCACTTTGATCTAAGAGCAGTCTTGTTGTTCTGTCTGTCTTAGTCCCCTCCACCTGGCTGCCCGCAGTGGTCTGAAGCAGACGGTGCAGGAGCTGTTGTCCCGCGGTGCCAGCGTGCAGGTTCTGGACGAGAATGGTGTGTGTCCAGCGCCGTAGATGCATGCGGCCTGCTGCTCCGTAGAGATTTAAACTGTAGGATGTGATTTCCGCACCTTGTGTCTGCCTCTCTTTGTTCTCCAAAACTAAAAAGAAAGAAGTTTCTTCTCTTTTTTTGGAGCCTTTTTTTTTGCAGATTTGCAAAGCTTTCATGTACGTGTGTCCCCTTTTGCACCCCCACCCTGTCTCGTTTGTCTTGCTGGCTGTGTAATAATGGAATGCCTGCTCTTTCCCACCCACCTATCCACCTCCCCGCCACTGTCTTTTGTCCCACTGCCCTCTCTCTCTCTCTGCCTGTCTCTGCCTGTCTCTCGCCCCAGGTTTTACTCCCGCTCTGGCTTGCGCTCCTAGCAGAGAAGTGGCTGACTGCCTGGCTCTCATTCTGGCTACCATGATGCCTTTCTGCTCCCCTTGCAGCTCCGGAGCGCCCTCCCCAGGGGCCCTGCTGAGGTCCCTGCCACACCAAGCCAAAAGCCCCCAGGGGCCACGGGGCCCTTCCAGCGAGGGCACCACCACAGAGAATGACTCGGACTCAGAGACCTTTTGACCTCTGCCCTGCCTGGAGTCCTTCTTCTATAAGTTCTCGAAGCACTTAGCCTAGTGGACCTCACAGAAACTGTACAAAAAGTCCTCCGTTTCCATGTACAGAGGAGATCTTTAAGAGATTATGACGCATGATGTCTTGTTTATGCTTCTCGCAGCCACATGAATATGAAGCCTCATACATTTTGCTATATAGGAGTGACTGGGATGGTTGCACCGGTTTAGTTGGTGGCGTTATGTTGCATTCCATGATACTCTAAACTCTCACTTGGAAATATATAATGAAGCGATCACTAGAATCAATAGAAATTCCCAGCCTGAAAACTTGGGCACAAACATTCAGAATAGATAAGAAGTGATAAGAATAGTTTTGAAAGTGCAGCATTAATGTAGGTCCTCTTAAAGGGAATTGCACCAGTTTTTCCAAATTTTTGCATAATTTTGAGATGTAAACAATGTCATTTAAGAGTGTTGTTGAAACGCCCTGCGGAAAATTGGCCAATCGGGCATGTTTTTTCTCCGCGGTATCTAGGTAGATAGGTAAGTAGATAAACAAGCTCTTCTGTTGGTTAGGACTTCAAGAGCTAAAGAGAAGGCCTAAAACATTAGAACAGCAAAGTTCTCATAATTATCAGCATAATTGCAAAATGACAGAAGAAACCGCCAATCCTGTTTTGATTTGCAGTAGCTGAGTCCAAATTTGTGAGCAGCAGCAGCTCTTTACCAGGCCTCTCTACTGAGTCCCTGTGAAACTGCTACAGAGTTAAAACATATGCTAATATGTCTGTCACAAGTTTAAAGTAAAACATGGAATGTCTTTAAGAAAAATTTAAATAACAGTGTTTAATGTAGAACTGCTGAGAAACATTCTTGTGAATCATCATTAACTTGGTGCCCATAGGGACTCCAGCAGAAGTTAGCATTATTGGAGAGGTGGGTTTCTTTTTCTGAAATTTTGGCCATGTTTTGAAATGTATGGCCCAAATTGAAGGCCTAGCTCTGTTAGTCGCAGTTCACCACTACTGTGAACAATTCTGACTTCTGACTTCTTAAGTTTCTCTAGAATGGAGCATTTCAAACCACTCTGAATGACTTTGTGTAGATCTTGATTGAATTATGCAGAAACAGGGTGTCCCTGTTTTTCCAAGTGGAAGCTCTGAATGCGCTTAAGCAGGACATATGTGACTTCTGAGTACAACGGAATGCAGCATTAATACCATCAAAAGTCCCAAAGGAAGTAGGAAAGACACTTCTGCAATACCTAACAAAACTGTAGCAGCTGTTATTCAGCTACACTGCCGCCTGCAGTGATGGAGTAGTAAGACGCATTGCTACATTGAACGTGGAAATCCGTGCAACTTGAAGAGAACACGCTGACCTTTCAGCGGAGCTCGTTGGTGCGAAAAGCATAAATCAGCCTTAACAAGAAACTCGGTACACTTTCCTCTGTGCAGCACAGAGAGTTTTCTAAAGCCATTTTGTAATTGCTTTTACTTAACCTGAACCATCCGTGGTGTAAATAATGTGTTTTTATTTTGATTTGACAGTTAAGGTTGCCAAATATTGACTCAGCATAACCACACTTAGGGTACACTGTATGTAGTGTGGGTTCCAGTGTCTTAGCCTGTGGACCGTATATAAGCACAAACCCCATAGAAGCACAATGTCAAGTCTCGCTTGTTACTAAAACAGCACGTGTCTCACAACTCCTCACTTCTGTAGGTCACTATTAGCTTGGATCAGGGACCAAATAATTTTTGACAAGAGACCGACAGGGAAATTGCATGTTACTGCCACAGTCAGGCTGAGGTTAAATATAAGTATATATGTATTCCTAAAGTATTTATATGCAAAAAAAATAGAACTTCTTGTTGGAAGCACATTCAAAATCCAGTGTAATGTGGGGCTATGTGTCCAAAAGTATCCAGACACCTCTTCTAATTAGTGAACCTCCATAGAAAAGCACTGCCAATAGAATGGGACACTCTAGAGCGGCCACAAATGAGCCTAAGATCACCATGCTCAGTGCCAAACTTTAGCTAGAGGGGTATAAAGCCCCCCCTGTGTTGGGCTGTGGATCAGTGGAACTGCATTCTCTGGAGTGATGGAGCTTCTTCCCAATACCTTTGGGATGAGCTGTGTTTGTGGTACAGAACTAATCATACCAGAACATTCCTGACCTCACTAAAGCTACTATGGCTGCAGATCCTCAGCAATGTTCCAACATCTAGCATAAAGCCTTCCAAGAAGAGTAGAGACTGTTACTGTAGCAAAGGGGGACAAACTCACAATGAATACCGTTGATTAACATCTAAAGAGTAGTTGTCTGCAAACTATTGGACATATAGTGTATGTGTAAGTCACATACCACAAGTACTTAAAACACTTTGCGTTGGATTGTATTTGATACGTGCAATGAAAAAAAAGGCCTGCTAGGCCAATACTGTCTTATTTAATTGCAGGGTGCAGGAAAAAGGTAATAGTGTAAGGAAGTATATAGTTAAAGTCTAATGTTAAAGGGCTACTTAGGGGTGGGAATAAAAAAACAGTTCTAAGATACATTGCATTTTCTCTTTTCAGAGATTCTGCATTACTAAGAAAAAATAAACATAACACTTTATTAGAAGACTGTCTACAACAGGACTTCATAACACACGCAAAGGAATTGGATAACATTTATAGAGCATTGCTTGAATATTTATAAATGGCCAGTAATCGCAAAATGACGTAGATACTTTGGGAAGTAAATTGTAATGACAATTACAATTTAGTCATTGTAATGACAAAAGTGAAAGAATTATACTGTGACAGACATTTATTCCATTTATGACACTGGTATGAAGCATAATTGCAAAATAATTGAGGCCTAGTTAAGAACACCATATATAGTAGTTCCAAATATTTCTACTTGAATTAAAGTACAGTGTCTATTATGGAGACCTGTACGACGGCGGACATCAACAACTCACTCTGTATTTCTCGATTGCAGTAACACATCTCCTTAATGGATGTTGCTCATCCAAATAATATAATATCTGTAACAACTCAGTTCATGCTTAAGTACATTTAAAAGCAAGTTATTTTGTTCTTTTGTGCTGAAGTAGAAATGCAGACAGAGAACTTCTGCTTTTAATGGAGTTAAATTTTACCAACGCGATTTCTGCTTTTCTCAAGTGCAGGGATTTTGTAGGGGAATATTTATATACGTACTGCAAAACAGAATTGAAAATGATCACTTTTGAATCTCTCAGAAGAATAGAAGTGCTTAAATGGCCAGGCCACACCAGCAGGCCCCAAGTTTTATTACGCACTTTTATAACCTAAGAATACCTCAAACAGTTTGCATTGAAGTCCCTGTAGTTACTGAATAATAAGCCTTAGAATGTAATAAGCCTCAGATTTTAAGGCCTCTGCCTTGTAAGTTTCTGTAGTTGGGAATGTAACTTTGGTTTAAGGCCCATTATGTCAATGCAGTGTAACTTACCTCATAAAACATGAGATTGCAATTACTGGCATAAGCTGTTGATAAATATTCACACACTGCTTTATAAATGTTATTCAGTGCATATGTATACATTATAAAGTCCCTATGTAGCCTTCAAATAAAGTGTTATCTAGGCCTGTCACAATTATTACAAAATCAGCTGATCAGTTATTTGAGATAACTGGAATTATTTAACCTGACCGCACTTATTTTCCAAAGTCATTAAAATGCGCAATCATATTGTAATACAATGCATAATGTGACCCAGATGTGTTGTCATTAGTTGGCTTGAGCCAAATAAATGCACTTAAAGTTGTAACTCAATTTTAGCTGTGTGCTATACCATGTTTGCTTGCAGAACATGGTTTTTGCTCAAATTTTCTCAGTCTCAAGAGAATGAAGTCAGCTTTGGTTGACACTGTTGCGTACAGTACAGTGCAGAGTATCGTCTCTGGTTGCCTGTAAAGAGCTAGCTAAGCAAGATGGCTTATTAGCCAGTTTGGCTGCTTCAGACTTTTATTGTCACTGATTGTGACAGGCCTAGTGATACCAAATAAACACTATCGACTACCTTGTTACAGTGTGATAAAAAGAACAAAAATGCTAGTTTTGCAGTGTGTAAGGTACATTCATATTCAAATTCAAGGACAAATACAGTTAAACGTAATGTAGGCTATAGAAAACATAAATCAAAATGCATAAAGGTTTGTTGCATAATCACATCTTGGCACTCGTGAACTGATCCAAGAGATTCCCACCCTTAGTGGTGCCCTGTCACTTTTTGTAATCAGTTACACTGACAGTATTAGAGTAATTTCAGGTCTGGTCATGTCAGCTGAGCTAGGATGCACTTACACCTGAAAGGTGTTGATACGTTAATATTTAGCATGGAATGGTACTAAAATTTGTCTGCACTTACATGTATGGCGGAGAAGGTCTGGTTAGGAGTTGAGCAAAGGACCGTGAATAACCTTCCCCTTTTCCTCCATAGAAGACATTTTCCTCCTCGTGGTTTGCGTTGGTATTTTTCTACCTACAGCTGCGATTCTCAAATCCAGTGGTGCAGGAGCCACCCCCACCTTCCAGAGACTGGGACTGAGAATCACTGGCTTATTCGGTTTCCTCGAAGAGTAACAGCTGTATTTGTTCACCTTGAATCTTATTTACCTAAACTAAGATGAAATCGAGCAGATGGTACTAAATTTGTGGCCTTCGAAGAAGCAGCTGACAGAATTGAGACTGAAAAAAAATGGACTAAAAAGAACCAAATCTTGCGCTTTTTTTCCCCCCACCTTTTTGTCTGTTATGTGCCAGTCTTTCAAGCTTGTCCAGTGCCTTGTTCTGTCTTTTTAATCTTTTGTTTTTAGTCATTTTTTTTTTAAAGGTTGGTAGGACTGTGTGTGTTGGATGCTATGAAAATGTGAAAAGAGGTTGGGTGGTAGATTCTGTCAGCTTACTGTGCTCCAGTGTTTTCACCGTGTCGAGGTGTGTATGTGTGCAATACATCTGCAGATGTCAAAGCCATTCGTAGCACGTACTGTATTCTGGCTCACGAGAATCTGTCATCAGTGCAGAGAAATCGCACACAAATATCATCTGAGAAAAGCACGTGGTTAACTTTGTTTATATACTGTCACTGTCCAAAGAAAAATATCAAAAATGGCAACTTTACGGGAGAGGGCAGAAATGTCCTTTACTTTTAAAGCAAGTTTATGTAAAATAAGTTTTATTCCAAGCAATTTTGAATCATTTCTTTTGGCCCATTCAGTATATATTCTGAATGCAAAGGACCGCTGGTGAGCTCAAATAATATAGAAAACTGAAAATGGACAAAAATGGAGACAGTGATTACATTTATATGGATTGGATAACTGGTGAAGTGAAAGATACAGAGAAATTAATTCTATCAGTATTATGCCAGACTAAAATTAATAAGCTTTGCCAATTGTGACAATCTTACAGTGTGCCACACATTCCTCATGCAGTATGAAATGCTGAAGGCTGTTTGTCAGCGAAGCTTTCTTTTATATGAATTGTATAATTATAATATAAAATGTTTTAACAAAGTAACGTGCCCTTTGCCTTTTTTTTCATTGTACCATAACGCTCTACTTTTAGAATGAATCCCAACGATAGGGTAGTCAGACAGAGGTGGACCATGTGACATTATTGATCATTATTGTCATAAATTAGCATTGATATTATCATTACTAAAATGGCCCATCTCATGGGAAACCATATTTCCCTCATTTTTAATAATAATGATAAAGGAGTTTAAAGAAACATGTAAACATGCAGCTTCAAAACATACCATTCACTACGCAGCTCATCAGATCCATATTTGGAAACTGTACAGAAAAACGGTCCCTTTTGTATTCAATGGTTCTGTGATATCATGCGAACCAGGTTATTTACATAAATCCATCCATTCAGCCTGCAGCAGTTTAATCCCACCCATTCATACTGAAGTCTGGGTTTGTGTCTGAAGGGGTGTTTGAGCTCTGCATGCTTTTTGAATGAGGCTCAATTAAAGCAGCCAATCAGGACAGAGCTCATTTATCTTAGATCAGTCTGTTTGGTTGTTGGGGATAAAGAGAGGTTAAAAAGTGATCTGATAAAAATCCATTTATGACCATTTTTGGGACACAGAACCACACAAATACAGAAAGTGGATCACAGAACTGAAAAAATAAGAGAATAAAAATGTAGAATAAGCAGACTTTAAAGAGCACTGACCAACTGCCTCTTTCATTATAAGAGAGCATAATCAGGCCTGGTTAATTGGATTTAGTGCAGTGCAATATGTGAAACACTAGATAAAAATCATTGTATTGAGTTTTTGGTGATTTTTTAAAATTATGTTCTTTTTTTGCCCCCAAAACTCCAGGAACCTAAATATCATGATGCATATAGTGCATCATATATAAATATCCTGATAGTGTATTCTTTTTTGCCATCGGTTCAGGGCTAGTGTACAAACATTGAGCAAAGCTGATAAATATTAGGCCTGTCAATCATTGTAATTACTTATATGGCAAACGATCAACAATTTACAATGTCTTTTTTTTTGTTCCTTGTATGCAACTATTAAAGCAGCAGCCTAACATGGCCAGTTTGGCTGATTAGCTATCCTGCTTCCTATCTGTCAATACGTAGTAGCTTAAACAAACAAACAAACAAACAAACAAACAAACAAACAACTGCCCTCTAAACTTGTCAGAAGCTAGAACTTTTATTTTGTAGGACCCATGGTGGATCTGAAATTTTCTGCTTTGTTTTATTTACATGTATTTGCTTCAAGCAAACTGATGAAAACACCCAATTCACATTGTTGTGATGTAAACATATGGTTGTGAAAGCCAACAACTGTGAAAGAGGAAGAATACTAATTTAAAATACACATTTTTACAGTACTGCAGTTAGATTGGTGTAGACGAAAATACATTCAAGCTACTAAAAGCTGCAATATAAAACTGCTAACATGAAAAATCACAGTAATGTACAAAGAGACAAAACAGTGTTAATAATCTTTAATTACATAATCTCTGTACACTTATGAGAAACTTTTACATCGTCCATAGTTCGATTATTAATATATAAATACGTAAACACCGTTATAGGGATCTAGCATGTTAATTTGTTTCAGTGCGATTTTCTTTATGGGTCTTTCTAAAAAACCCAGTGACCTTTTGTCTTGGCACTTCAAGTAAATTGAAACGTGCACAGCGTGGCAGGGGGAGTCACCTGCTGTGTTCGCGTGAACATATGAATTAAAATCTCACTACTTTCAACAGTGGAATGTACACCGGTATTCCTTCCTTTACAAG
>JAILXH010263238.1:6129-19272 GCA_023558415.1 Piaractus mesopotamicus
GAACCTGACCTAGAGGCGCTACCCATCAAATTGCCATCACTCGCTTACCCATGAATCCTCACTCATGGTGTTTCTAATAACATTACAGAATGCTGTTAAGCTCAGTTAGCTAATTAAGCTAGCTTTTCTTAGCTTGACATATTAAACAGGACAGTACATTGCTGACATTTGCAATTAAAACATGCTGTGTAAACTACTGATGCACTTGTAATGTTGTAGTAATTTATATTGTTTCATCACAATTTGCTAAAAAGCCCTTGTGTACAAGACGTCTTCCACAGCATCTGGCATTGCACAAATACACCGGTTATCTTTAGTGCTGGCTCATCTGAAGGTGCAGCTTCTGTAGCTAAAACCTCCATCTTATTAGGCATAAAAACCTGCCACTTTAATGCGTAGTGGCTTAAAGATGTCCATTTTGATTCCTTTACCTTACATTGATCTATATTTAAATTCTGTCTTCTTGCAAACATATCATGTGAAGTCATTTCATTTTTCAATAATAAAATATATTCTGTGTGCTTCTTAATTTTTGTTTGTGCTAATGAATGTTTAAGGTTGTTAACACAAATGTACAGACATGACCGCAGAGCCTGAAGTGAAAGTCTGACAGATACCGGAACTATGGGAAATAGGACGTGACATTGGAAACTCAATTACCAGTTGGAATTCCAATTCTTCACTGATGATAATTATATATTGTGCATTATATTATGCACTCCTACTTCCAACATGTTTGTTAGAGGAAAGGTCAGCAGAGGAGTATTAGTCAGAGGCAATATATCAGAATATATCAGACCCAGACAGAGAAAGAAAACAGAACTATTCTGACTGTTCTTCCCCAACAAGGGAAGTGAGCTGCTCAGACTGGAGGCCTCCTTGATATGGCCCCAAAGAACAGCTATAGAACAGCTTGCACTTAAAGATCTGCTCAAAGATACCTTTTCGATTCAGCCCAAACACTGTGATAAGTACAAGCATGGAAATAGCTCAGGACGAAACATTGGTATAGATCTCTAGGGATACAGTGTTGCAAAAGCCAAAATCACTTCACTTTTCTTCCTCATCTTTTCTTAACTGACTGTTCTAGACCTTGTACAATATTTTGCCCTGTGTTATTACCACCACTAATAGGAGTCACATCAGCCCAAATCTCCTCCACCTCAAATCAAACATGTAGAACAAAACAGATCATTTGCCCTGTTGAATAATCAGGTTTCAGTTAAAACACTACGGTGGTCTCCCCAAGACGTGCATATGTAAAATGTATTTATGTTGGCTCCTTGATTAATATGTATCCAAACAGATAAGATCTTGATTCGTCTGGAAAGTTGTTTGAAATGGATCCTCTGACCACGGGTCATTCGTGTTCGGGAAAGCAGAGGGGAATAAGGACACTTTGTTCAGAGGTGATTTTATTTAACCCTGTTGTCCACAGTCAGCGGTAAACACCTATTGGGACAGTGAATGTTAATGCGAGAGGATATGGTCTAGATGAATGAGTTTCATTCAAACTTAAAAATGGAGGGGAAAAAAGACAAGCAAGGGCCAAGAAAAGCCCAGAGTCGACATCATGTTGGAAATGAACGCCAGAACAAAGAAAGAGGAGAGATTGAGAGAGGGTAGAGAAAGAGAGCGAGATGAAAAAAAACAGAGGAAGTTAGTTATTAAATAGGTCTCACTTCAAAAATAATGTATTTTAGAGTCTACATACTGTATGAGTGAGCAAGTGAGAGAGAAAAAGAGATGCATTCATCGTTAAATAAAACAAAGGAACATCATAAAATGCAAGACGAAAAGAAAGAGCAATAAAGAGGGGAAAAAAAGAGGGGAAAAAAAGAGGGGAAGACAGAACAAAATACAGAGCAGGGAAACCAAAACTTCACCTCAGGGGACAGAAAAACAACCCGAAAAGAAAACAGAGCAAACACACAGCAGACTAACTCTGGGCTTTTTGCTTCGTCAACTATGATATTGTCCATGACGCCGTCCTCCAAATTATCAAAGTTAATTGAAAATATTTGCATTAGTTTGACCGCAAAATAGAGTCGTAATTGCATGGCTGGGGCATCTTGACAAGCAGTCGTGGAAAAGATTGGCTAATAAAACAGACCACCACACGTGCATGCACACACAAACATCTTTTGACGGAACCCATACACCACATTTCATTCACCAAATCAAGGCCTAGTTGTGCTACACTGAACGATGACCCAGTGCAACCTCTCACAAATGAGCTAAATGAAGGATGAAATGGTCCCTTGGACATGGGCAATATTAATTGTCAGTGTTGAAAAGTACTTCATGATGTGCACAGTGATAAATTGGGACATTAGTCTGGGAAAAGAGCATGCATGAACGGCTAGTGTTTTTTTTAGATGTTTTTTTTCCTTGAGTGACCCGAACGGAGGTTAATATAATAGAATTAAGAATATCTCATTAAAAGGCCTTTGTTGAAATCTAATTAAAACTGCTGTCGCACTTTGCAACTTCCAACTTGGTGCCATTTGAACCATAAGCCTTTGGACTGCATGCTTAATGTAATACAATCTGGTTGACACACTTGTACATACATCATCTGTAAAATTCTTCTTATGAAACACTTGCACTCAGTTTTGGTTTACAATACTCTTTTTTCTAAATCAACTTTTTCACACATTCTTTGTCAAGACTTTAGCACTTTGTAAAACTTATTTCTCACAGGGGTCTCACCTACGCCACTCCCTTGGAACTATGTGTTAACAATTCTTTAGCGAATAATATCAGCAAGAAAAACGTCTCCTCTGAATGAGGGTGACACAAATGAAGTGCCACGGAAAGAGGAATGAATATCCAGCCAGAGCTTTAAGCTCTAGAGCTCTTAAAAGGCCCACAGCTGAGTGTGACCCCCAAAGCAGGCACATAAACTACAATCCAAACATCCAGGCACATACAGTCTTCTGAAATTGGAATCTTCTCATTGTTACTTTTCAGTTAAGTAAGGAAATAAGCTGCAAGCTTAAAACAGCTATTTACTAATACATCGTATTATGTGTTGCAACACTCGGTGTTAAAGTTTTTTTCTTTTGCCGTAAAAGGTATGTTTTGTCTAAATATTTATTCTTTTCCAAACAGTAGTTAAATGCACATATCGAAAATCTTTTGCCCTGAAAGTGGTTTAAAAGGTTGCGAGTGCTACAGAGTGCTGACATCACAACAAGGCAGTGTTTCCCACACAGATTACACGCTGGTGGTGCGCAAAGGTATATGGACACCCACCGAAATATATTCATACCCATTTAAAAAAATGTTTAGCATTTTGATTAATCTGTTTCCAAAAAACAACGAGCTTTAAATCTGACTGAGCAGCAAGACCTGCACTTGCATGAAGTTAGCTAGTCACTACATGTAACTAGAAAGGTAGAAATGGTTGAATTTGCTTTCTCTTAGTTTGAAAGAATGCCTAGTTGCAGTTACACTAGTGATTCAACTGATATTTACTTACACTCATATCTACAGATTAGCCCTTAGATTACAGGGAAGCACTTCATGGTCATTAAGCTATTTTAAACCTCTGAAATTTAGTAAGAAGAAATGGCTGTATCTCAGAGAAGTGCATTCGGGTCATTTCACCAGTAGATATTTGAGTAAAAGATGTCACAAGTCTGTTGTGTTTTATTTCAATTGCCAGTGGTTACAATTTCTTATGTTAGTCATCTAAATCGTCATCTTTTACAGTACTTACAAAGATGCCATGGTAAAAACTGAGCCAGGCAGCATTTATTTTTTTATATATATGTACGTGAGTTTAGTTTTTGATTAAAAGAAACATGAACATTCATCCATTGACCTGATACTAGATTTACGTCTAGTTCCACAGTCTGACACACCTGCTCCAGCTAATTAACTTCTTCAGAGGTCCCTGACCACATCCTTAACTGGACGCTACGATACTAAATCGAACGTCAAAAATGGCACACCACCATTAAAAGTGCATTCATTAGTAAAGTATGTATAGTAGAGTAGTATGCAGTTTCAGACACAGCCCTTGATTGCCTGGATCAGATGCATTAGTGTTAGATAAGGGAATGTAAGATGCAGGTTGGAACTATACTATGCAGGAAAGTAGATCTCCAGGAGAAGGTTTGATGACCACTGCTCTAAAGACATAATTTAAGCTGGTAAACTTATAGTTATTGATATATTTATGCTACTAACATACTTATATAGCCTCGTAAATGAAAAACTGACGTCACAGGGCTGAATGACTACAGGCTCATCGCCCTGACCTTTGTAGTCATGAAATCCTCTGAAAGACCGGTTGTAGCACACCCAAAGGACATCACAAACCTCCCACTGAACCCCCTGCAGTCTGCCAAGAGGTCTGTGGATGATGTGGTGAACATGGGACTTCATCTTATCCTTTAATACCTTGACCAGTCAAGGACATGCAAACAACCTGTTTTTAAGTGTCAGCTCTGCATTTAATATTATTTTTCCAGAATTGAAAGGCTGGGAAAATTCTCAACAGGCACTCGAACAATCAGTGTGCTCTCCGAACTGTGCACTAATAAGTGCACCTCAATAGACCCCTTAGTCAAGAGACAGTTAGGAGTCTCCTTATAGATGTGTGGTTGAATAGCATGTCCTCTGGAGAAGTTACAACTTGGAGTTGACAGTGTGAAAATGACAACGGACTTCAGGAGAAGCCCCAACCCCTGCCAGTCCTCACTATCCTAGGCAAGACTGTGGAGTCTTTCAAATTCTTGGAAACAACAATTACTAGGAACCTGAAGTGGGCCACCAACACCCACTGCATCACAAAGAAAGCCCAGGAGAGAACGCACTTCTTGTGGCAGCTGAAGTTGTTCCACCTGCCTCAAAAGCTGCTGGTTCACAGTCTGTCATCACCACCTCCATCATAGTCTGGTGCAGCTCTGCCACCAAACATGACCTTCCCAAATTGCAGAACAAATCAGGTCTGCAGAAAACACCACTGGTATCAATTTACTCTTCCTGCTTAATCCGCACACCACCAGAGGTAGAAAGCGTGCAGAGAAAAATCATTGCTGACCCATTACACCCAGGTCATCCAGATTCAGCCATCAGATTGTAGAAAAATTTCCTTCCTCATGACATTACACTCATGATCAGCTGTTGCACATAAGCAGTGTTGTGCTTCTTGACAAACCATTTTCGTACTTAACCCTTAATTTATTAACTTTTTAAAATCTTATTTCGTATTACCTCCCATCCGACTACTCTATTTTGCACTTTGAACACATTTCAAATGTCTATCTGCATGAATTCCTACAAATGTAGATATTTGCATGGTTGTGTGACAGTGTGTATGTATGGCAGAACTCAGGTATGGATGACTATGATAATGTACAGGTATGAAACTACTGTCAGTCACCATGTGCTACTGTGTAACCATAAGCTACTGTGTAACCAAAGACAAATTCCTTGGCCAATAAAGCCTGATTGTGATATATGGGCTAGTGTGTGGTAGGACGTCCCTGATGGGCATGTCCTCAGCATAGTACTAAGCAAATATGCACATAAAAAAAAGAAAGAAAAAAAAAGAAGAAAAAAAAAGATACAGTAACCAACCAATTGATTATCGATGTCCTAGTGCACACCAACACAGCACTTACCAACCAAAATGACGAGTCTATGTTTGGCTCCATGTCCTTTGCGATAAGGGGCCACTTCCTCGTAAGTTGGGACGTCAGCAGTGTCATACTGCTCACTCTTTTTACATTCATACATAGACTTATTTGTCTTCTTGTCTCTTCTGCTGAGTCGGAAACTCCTCCGGAAACCAGCTAGAGGGGAACAAAGAGATGAAAGAAATATGAGAGATGCAACATAAGAATTATAATCCATAGCACTGTACTTGTTTGTTCATGTGTGTGTTAACTGATGTAGAGCATCTATATGAGATCAGTAAAGAAGACTCAGTAGAGTCACTGGATGTTAAAACCTGATAAAGATGAACCTTTATTTGTTTGAGGGCTTTTGCTCACAGGATCATAAAACTCTTTACTTCTCTCTCATGTACCTGCAGACCATCTCTTACATCTTTTGCCTCTCCCTCTCGATGCACGATTCGATCCATCACAATTTCGCAATTGGATCACAATGGTTAATTCTCATAATTTGAAATAATATTAATCTGTTAAACCCAATGTTTCTTAATAGATTCAAAAGTGTGTCCACCCATCCAGCTGATTTAGGGGCTGATCAAACTTCGATCATAATGAATGTACAGCAAATACGCTACAGAAGATTAAAAGATTTACTGGGCTTCCTGAGTGGTGCAACCATCTAAGAGTTGGACAGTATGGCCCTTCCTCTCTTCCTCATTGCTCTGCATGAAGTAAGCCAATGAAGGAATCTATCAGCATAAGTATTCTTCTCTAAGCAGATTGAGTTGTCCAGTGATGTGTTAGCAGCAGTTTGAAAAGGTTTGGTGGATGGCCTCATATGTCTAAGAGGAAGCATGTACTAGTCCCCAAGTGGTATGGAGACCTAGTTCGTGGAATTGACAACGACTAAATTGGGGAAACTATAAAATTGTCTTGGCATTCACAACTATTGCCATCTACAGGTGTCAATCCACACTGACTGAACTACAGCAATGTGTAAAAAATGCACGTAAAATTCTGAAAAATAGAATTGCAGTTCAACAAGTAATCTCAGTATTGGCACAGCTCTACTCTGATGCGATGGTGGATCGCTGCTTTTCCAAATAAAATGCACTGCCACGTCCCTGATACATGTGCAGTTGATACCTCAGGCAGCTTCTTTTTTTCTTTCTTTTTGTCTTTCACAGCCTCATATTTGTGTGTTTCTTCTGCAGGCAGGGTGCAATGGAGGGAATAGCCTTGGGCTGTGGCGCTTCAGGGGGTGGCTGGTCCGAGTCCCCTTAGCAAGGGCCATTACAGCTGATGGCTTTTCACGCACTGAAGGTCGTCAGGAACGCCACCACAAAAACTTCCTGTCTGAGTATTCTGGATAGCAATGGGTCTGGTTTAACGACACCAGACTGCACTGAAAACTGAAACGCACCCCTGATTTGAACAGCCCCATTTCATATTTATGACGGATGCTAGTTAGACTAAGCACAGTACCAAACCAAAGACACCTAATACTCCATCTCTGCGCAAGATATTCTCCCCCAGCATGTACTCCTCCTTTTGTTTTTTTTTCTTTTTTCAAAAACGGTGATTAATGGACACATGGATATGATGCAAGATGCCCAAGATTAGGGGAGTACAAAAATAATGGACTGAGGAGAACGGGGAGAGAGGGAGAGTCTGATCCAATCCCCTTTAATAGTTTCCACAGCACAGAGAGCCCACGAGCTCTACACAGATGTGTTGCTGTAGAAAGATCCTGCATTCTTTACAGCTTGTTCTTTTCCAAATAGTCACTAAATAAGAGCTGGTGGGGACCTTTGTTGGGATACAAATGAAACACGCCGTAAGTCAAACCGTCCTTGTACCAGAACACAAGTGTTTTTGCGTGTGTGTGCGTGTGTATGTGTCTGGTTGTGCTGGGTATTAAGTTACACCAGCCACACAGCACAGACTTTTGTTCTACTGGGTGAGTTGTACTAGTTGTGCCACTTTACCCCAGCACTGGATAAATTAAAAAAAAGTAAGTAATTAATCAAACTTTTGGACAGAAAGTCAAGATTAACAAATTATGAATAGCTCAATAAGAATTAAGAAAACTGTATATTGCTCTGGCGACCATGATTGCTCCCTATTGGAGAATGCTCCACTGGTTTGTAATTAAAGCACTGAATGGCCTGTTCCTTTTAATTAGTCTGCCTTTCTGCACGTAAAAGGTGCCGGCAGCTCATCGGCTCTGGCATGAGGAATCTCTCTGTCTCTCCAGCTCAGGGCAGGTGTATAGCTTTCATTACTGTGCGCTGTTGCGGCCAGTCAATACAAATTGCCGCTCTCCAGTTGAAGAGGCTTCGTAATCGGGACCGTTCAGAATCATTTAAAGCCTTCAAGACAGATATGTCCAAACAGCCAAAACATTGCCCTTTGTCTCGATCTGGATAAATAAATCAAGGCTTGGACAGTGAGCGTCTCCCCACCCCTGTTACTGAAGGAGGCTGAATTAGACAAAAGGGATGGAAATTAATTCAGTCCAGAATCAGAAGCGGGGGGGAGGCGCGGGGGGTGAACAGTATTCTGGACCTGTTTCTTGTCAAAGACTCTTAAACTCTTACTTTTTTCCCCCGCAAAGAATGTGGTTTTATAAGACAAATCCACATTTGAAGTGACACAATGTACCCTGGTAGACTAATGTCTTAAGAACTGCTCGCTCAAATGCCTGCTGGTTAAAAGAGACAAAGACAAAAATGTGGACGTAGAATGCGAGCAGTGCCAGGATAGACACGGAGTTCCTCCCCATTTTCCCAGTTTCTAGTGCTGACTATGGTGAATAGCGGTTGGGACGCAGACACGTGTCCACACCACAGTCCCAAACACGCACCACCTAATGGCGCGTGCTGTGGCGTGACGGGCTAATTGGCCCTCAGCGCAACACAACCTACATTCACTGACTAGCAGCTCACAAATCAAATGAGTTCTTCCACTCGAGAGAGAAAAGAAAAAACAACAACTTAAGAAAGCCTCCAAATTCAGTGTAAACAGAGTGAGACACACGTGGCGGCCGTACGCGCACACTCGCCCATGAGCCACTGCCGCTCCAGAGCGCCCATTTTCCAGAGCGATAATATCTAACTGCTGTGGAGGAAATGTAGCATATGTGTGGGGTGAGTGAGTGAGGGCGTCCAAGAGCCAGAGTCTTGTGAGGCAGGACCAATACCATGCCCCCTGCGGCATCTGCAGTGTCTGTGGCAAAAAAAACGTTGCAGGGAGCTCAGTCAACATCACAATCACAGATGTATTTGCAAGAAAGAAACAATCATAAGAATAAAAGGGCCAATAGTGGAGAAGAGTATCATGTAAGAATATCATTTTTACATAGTTAGATTTCTTTAAATAATAGGCCATTACACTGACATAACATCACACAAAGATGAGCGATTTTATCTTCACAGTCTGTTAAAAGAACGTGTGAGTGCATAAAAAATTACAAATGCTGCAGAAATGTGCAGACCTGCAGAAAAATAGTCATTGCAAGATTTAAAGCTGAAAAGCACACACAGTAACTATATATATATATTTTTTTAATAGATTTAGAAACATGGAAATAAAGCACTCCCGAATATCTCATTTTATTTGTAAATAAAATAATCACATTTTATTGGTCTGCTGGTGTCAAACTGATTTAAAAAAAAAGTACATTTCATTTATAGTCTTTATAACTTCCATTAATAATGAGGGAAAGTGGACATCTAGTATTTGTGCTACCTTTTTGCGTTTCAATCCCAACACCATGGAGCAGTAAACATACAGTACAGTAAACATAGTTTTCCTTATAGTGCCTCACAGCTTATACCTTCCATGTTGCAGCAAGGTTAATAGAAGACTTCCTGCCCAAGAGATGTGTGCATGTCTTTGGCTATGTTCAGACTGCCAGCACAGATCCATTTTTTGACATATCCAGGTGGCATCCAGATTGATTTTTGATAGTCTGGACAGCAAAAAAAAAAACACATGAAATCCAATTTTTGCAAATCAGATGCAATTCACATTTGGAGGCCTTTTGAAATGTGATTCCAACCGGATTTTTACAGATGCGTCTCAGTCTGGATGCTCTGGATGTTGAAATCAGATTTAAGTGCCTTTTGCATCACGCGCAACACGAAAACCAACAATGTCAAATCCAGAGTGACTGAACCGCTGGGAGTCAAGAAGAGCGCCAAAGATTCATGCTTATGCCAGAGAATTCAGAATAGTTTGGAGGGCGAGATGATGCACCTCCATTTCTCCTGCACCCGCGTTTGAAATCTGCGTCACCAGCGTAGCTATGTAGTTACTGACATCTACGTCCTTACCACAGCAACCCATGGAGACAGACTGGTGATGTCTAGACACACAAATCCGACCAAATCTGATCACTTGCAAACAGTGCGGATAGTCATCTCAAAAGATCTGATTTGAGAAGCAAATCCAATACGCCTGCAGTCTGAACATAGCTCTTGTGGTGTGTGGGTGTATGGTCAATCCGAGTAGACAGGCATATGGCCTTCAGAAGCTGTCTCCCCCTCGTTTTACAGGCATCTGTGGAAGGCCTTAGGGGTACTGGAAAGGACTCTGGGGGAGCATCCAACAGACCCCCAGCATCAAACAGCCGGAAGTTTCCACAGAAACTCTCAGGCTACCGCTCAAGCAAAACATCTGACCCCGAGGCATGTATGGTAACTGAATTCAATATCGTATCCCTTTCTCAAGGGGGAAGCAATCTTTTAATGTCGACTAACCCGAATGGCCCCTGGTCATCTCTCAGCAGCACCTCACACATTGAGCATTTATGGGCTACCCTTCTTCATGTAGCACGATGGCGCAAGAAAAGGAAAAGACGGATGACAATTGCAGGTGATGATTAAAAAAAAGAAGGAAAGGAGGGGAAAAAAAGCATAACTATTTAACAGTGCTATTTGAAATATGCATTGGGCACAGCTTTGAATCATGCTGTACTCGTTAAGAATTGATGTCTGGGGGAAAACACACTGTAGGAGCTGTTTCCATTGCGCTGCATATGTGGAAAGTGTGTGTTCTGCCCAAGTGTTACAGGCTTAGCGACTCCCCGCTCCTGTTGGCTAGGACAGAGACGGCTTGTGTCAAGAAGCGATATTTGTTTTTCCCCTCTGTCCTATCCCAAAGCACTTTAGACAAAAGAATGTCAGGGCAGGAATGCTGTCTAAATGCGTCAAGGGAAACACACAAACACACGTACATCTGCACACATGCATAAGTCAGTGGGCCGCCAACTATTCTCGAGCCCAGTGCAGTCATCACTAGTACATTTAGCCTTTGAGGTGCATTGAATAGGATCATTGAGGAGGCAGGCCAGATCTAAGAGGCTGGACAAACCACTGCTGTTTGTCTCATCAATCGCCTGCTCAATCCATCATACGACCACTCAATTGGTCAGTGTGATCACACCTGCACACACACAGTATCGCACACAAACACACAGACACACACACACATACAGCATCTGCAATGATCCACAGCAATACCTGGCCTGCACTGACCACTGCTGTTAGAAAACTAAACACTGAGTCTGGAACATCCAGACAACTCCAATCATCTGTCCTGTATGCTGGCCAAGCTTCAGACAGTCCAAGCAGTCCGTTCAAAACCATTCAAAGATCTTCCTCATACGTGTAGTTGCTCACAAATAGACACCCATCCAGAAATAGACACCCATCCAGAAGGTCAGTTACAATACAGTTCCAGGGGTGTCATCTACCCGAGGAGGGTGAGCATTAATAAAATAAATAATAATAATACTACTAATAATAATGATAATACTAATAAAGAGGATGTTAATCTGTAGCTGTTCAAAGCACCTATAGAAATCAGTTTACTTCTCCGTCCACATGACCTGTAGACGGATAAGATAAACCCATTTTGGAAATGAAATTTTTTCTTTTTTTTTATTTCAGCCCTAAAAATGTGGGCTCTGTTTTTCCATAACTTCTTTCTTAATTGGATTCTGGGGGCTGATGGCTTTCCCAGCTTGCACTTCTCCTCCCCAACCATTTTCATCTGCTTTTTGTTTTCCACCTCTCTCCCTCAACCTCTAGTGCCGACTTTGTATTGCTGCCGGATGTTTAGAGGGGAGGTGCTGTGGTCAGTTAAGGAGAGTTGTGGAGCAGCGGGACTGCTTCAGTCACACAGGACATTTATATGACGATGCTTCTGAGAGGAATTTGTATCTGACGCTATGGTGTAGCGTTTCTCCTCAGTGGCCTCACACTCAGCCATGCTGATGGATCACACGGACTGCAAATCCTGTTCTGTTAGCACCAGACGAGGCGCAGTGAGGACAGAATGGATGGACAAGTAAAAAACACACATACATAATCTTACACTCACAGACCTATGGGATGAATGAGGAGAGAGTGTCTGGAAGAATGAATGGTTCTTTCCATCATGTCAGTCGTCCTCATAGCAATCTCAAGACTATAGCTGTCCAACACACTCCTACTTGCCCCACACATACACGCTCTCAGCTACACACACATACACGCTCGTTATTGCACAAAAGGCTTAAGCCATCTGACTAAATTGCCTTTAAAGTTTTATCTGGGTATTTACTTGCTTGGAAAAGAAATAATACTAAAGTAAATAAAAATAAACAGCCGCACACACACAGTGTACTAGTTCAACCATTTCTAAACCTACTGTTGCACAGTACAACAATGGTGAGATCTTCCAACTGCTCTGACAGGCTGCACTGCAGGGGAACTGTACTGATGTTTCCAGCACCCAAACACCCACCTACATCCCACCAGCAGAAACCTGAGCAGCACACAGAACGCATCTGCACACTTCACTGCAGCACAACTACACACACCAGGTTTAAATCACACTCACAAGACTGAGCGTGGGCCATGCGCTGAGGGCTGCAGGGGCTGGTAAAGAGGGGTTTTGTTTTAGGGGTTGCGTGTTTCCCCCCTCAGAACGCTCTCCTGTTACCGGTAGTGTGTGGAGCGTGGCGGGGTGCGGAAAGGCGCCAGCTCTGTCCCGGGACCTGCTCTGGAGGCAGCCCGGCCACTGGGAGGAAGAGGAGAGGCTGAGGTCAGGAGGGCCGGTAATGAAAGCGTGGAGGAAAACAGAAGGGCAGAAAGTAAAGGGGCACGCTGTTGAAAAGGGAGAAGTTTATCCCTATAGGATGACAGCGGCTGATTGAGCTTGGCAGAGTGGATTGCGTGGATTTATTTATAAACTTTGCGCACACTGGATCTCCTGTGAAATCAAACGGGTCTAAACGTCTAAAGGGCGTCCAACGACTCGACCAAGGCATGACCTCACAGAGGCCTCAGGCCTACAAAAACACACGTTGTCTACTACAAAACTCTTGCGATCAAGTGAGATAGAGAGAAGTGGAACACAGTTAAAGGAAAAGAGTGAATAAAGAGGAAAGCAGGACTATAAAAATTAGTTGACAAACGTGATTACAGCAAAACACTTTTTGTAAGTCGCTCTGGATAAGAGCGTC